>VSMD01077915.1:0-46856 GCA_008750895.1 Mirza zaza | reverse complement strand
TTTTTTTTTTTTTTTTTTGCTTTGTAATTTGTAAATCAGTAAGTGTGAGAGAAAAGAACTTAGTGGGTGGTCTGAGAGAGGTCACAGAGCTTCTTTTCTAGTAATAAGTGTCTCCTGAATAGACATGACACTCACATTGGTGGTTGTAACACCACCAGAGACTATCACGTTAGGTTCTAATTCAGAAGAAAATGTCAGAAAAAAAAAATCAGTTAACGGTAAGACTACCTTTAATAACTGGCTGAGAAATATGTATCAGATGAAAAGAATAAATTGAAAAGGAGACTCCAGGCAAGATTGCATTATGAGTTTAGCCTTTAAGGCCTCCTTCTGCTTCAAATATACAGTATTTTTAGATAAGATAGATAAAAAGAAAATTGAAAAGACATAGTCAGTATCAAAAATAAGATAAGCATCTCTGTGCACAAAAAATGCAACCAACATGCAAAGCAACGAGTAGGGCTGAAGCTGAGGCCTGCAAGAGTCTGGGGGTCTGGGCACATACAGAAGCAGATCTAGGGCTACCAAGGCAGCTAGAGTCAGTTAACAGCAGAGGAAAGAGCTACATGGAGAGATAACTCTAAAGATCAGCAGGGGGCCCTCTTGAATCTTGAGCAGAGTCATGATTAGCATACATAAGTGAAGAAACTACCCAAGGGCAGGGAAAGGACTATCAGAATCAATGATCTGGTGGCTCTGCCCTACTTACTAGATGATCCCACCACCCCAAACCTAGGCATTCCACCAAGAGGAAACAAAGCACAGGAACATACAAGCTCTTGTAATAAATGTTCATGGAAGCATTATTTGTGAATAATCCAAAGCTGGAAACAACACAGACATCTATTAATACTGTATATAGGTTATAAAGTATGAAATGTCCAATTTCCTTAAGTAGTAAGTTTGATAGTTGCTAACTTTTAAATTTCACTTCATTTTATTTTTATTATGAAGGCATATCCTCATTCTTTCAAATGCATGGAATTATCTTTCAAATTTTTTTAAAGCAATTTTTGTGAAACCATGGATAAGTCAAAATTTTGGGTTATTTTTGAATATGAGTCAAGGAACCACTACAGCACAGACAGCTCAAAATATCAACAGAATGTTTGGGAAGGATGTGGCTAATGAACACACTGATGGTTTGAGAAGTTCCCTTCTAGTGATTTGAATCTTGAAAATGAGCCACGTGTGTGACCTGAGGCCAAGGTGAATAATGATGAGCAGAAAGTTGCAGTGGAAGAAAATCCATCTCAACCTACATGTGAATTAGCAGCAAGGTTTGATGTTACTATTAATATTCCAACAATATTGCACCATTTGAAACAAATCAGTAAAGAAGCTGGATAGATGCGTTTTGCATGAATTAAACTAGCATCAGAAAAGAAATCATCTTGAAGCTTGCCTCTCTTTGCTGTCATGACATAAAGGCACACAATTTTTATATGGTATTGTTATGGGCGATGAAAAATTGATTCTTTCATAACAATTGCAAGCATCTGGTACAATGGTTGGATAAAAATGAAGTGCAGAAACAGTCCAAAAGCAAATATTTATCCAAAACGGCTAATGGTGTTTGTTTGCTGGTCCAGCACTGGTTTCATGAAACCTGGTCAATCCATTACAGCAGCTGTCTACAGCAACCAATTGGATGAAATGATGAGGATGATTGTGATTAAGCAGCTGAGACTGGTCAACAGAGACAGGCCAATCCTCTTGCAAGACAACACTGGACCGTGTGTCGCACAAACGTGCTGCTCAAACTATAGAAGCTGGACTTGGAAACTCTCTGTCATCTGTTGGCATTTGCCATACCTTGCATCAACGGACTACACTTCTTCTGGGCTTTTTTTTTTTTTTTAATTTTATTTTGAGACAGAGTCTTGCTTTGTTGCCCAGGCTAGAGTGAGTGCCGTGGCGTCAGCCTAGCTCACAGCAACCTCAAACTCCTGGGCTCAAGCAATGGTGCTGCCTCAGCCTCCCGAGCATCCGGGACTAGAGGCATGCTCCACCATGCCCGGCTAATTTTTTCAATATATATGTTAGTTGGCCAATTAATTTCTTTCTATTTACAGTAGAGACGGGGTCTGGCTCTTGCTCAGGCTGGTTTCAAACTCCTGACCTCGAGCAATCCGCCCGCCTCGGCCTCCCAGAGTGCTAGGATTACAGACGTGAGCCACTGCGCCTGGCCTCTTCTGGGCTTTGGACCACTTCCTGCAAGAAAAAATTTGCAATTCTCAACAAGCTGTGGAAAACACCTTTCATGATTTCATCACCACTCATTCTCCAGGCTTCTTCGCTACTGGCATCAACAAGCTACTGCTAAAATGATAAAACTGTGTCGATAGTTTAGGTGCACACTTTGCATAATTGAATTGTTTCTTGTGTGATATATAATAAACTTTTGATTAGAAATGGGGCCTTTCATATTTAATGGCCTAAAATATATCCATGCAAGGAAATACTACTCAGCAATGAAAAGGAACAAGCATTGATACACACTACAATGTGATGAATCTGAAAATAATTATGCTGAGTAAAAAGAGCCAGAAAAAAAAAAAAAAAACAGTGCATTCTGTACAATCACATTTACATAAAATTCTAGAAAATGCAAATGAATATATAGAAACAAGAGCAGATCGATAATTGCTTGAGCATGGGGAACAGGGATTACGAGTCAGCAAAAGAAACTTCCAGGAGTGGAAGTTCAGTGGAAATGTTCATTATTTAGATTGTGCTAATGTTTTCATGGGTGTATACATTTATAAAAAATACAAATTGTACAACTTAGATTCGTATGTATTAATATATATCAATTATATATCAATAAAGCTGTTAAAGTTTGTAGAAGTTAACAGACAGGGAGGGCAAATTGAAAGCTTCAAAGATAAGCCTAAGAGAAATTCCAGATTAAAACAAATCATAGAACATAAATATTTGAAGAAATAATGATAGAACATTAAAAAAAGGGGGGGGGCATGACTCCTTGAATTGAAAAGGGCCTTCTGAACAGAATTGAAAAGAATGGGCAATGCGAGCATATTAGGAAAAGTGTATTAGGATGTCCAATTAAAAGTTGGTCAAAAAGAATAAGGTTGATGAAATGCAACATTTAAAGAAATAGTTTAATCCTACAATAGAGAATTATGTCACTGATAAAGAAAAAATAGTAGGTATCTTAAGACTTGCTAAAAAGAGCTTGATAATGACCTCAGATTTTATTTACACTGGGGCGTAAAGAGCTGCAAGAAGTGACCTATGAGAATTTGGATAAACAGCCTTCAACCAAATATGGACACTTGTTGGAGTAGCCAGAGAAAAGAACCATATCCAAAAATCAACATCTGTCATGAGTTAAGGAAGAAAAAATGGCAGTGACACAGTTGTTCTTAACAATATGAGTTAATGTGTATATAAAATAATGTTAAAACAAAAGAACATCACAAGTATTTTTAAAGCAAAACAGAAGAAAGAAGAGGTAATGTTATCAGATATTATTTAATAGGGATATAGAATTGTTTTTTCTTCCATTCCTACCAACAAAGAAAATAGCTTTCAAATCATTCTGGGAGTAGCAAAACTATTAACTGAGCATAAGGGATTACATCCTGAGACAAGTCAGGATATAATAGGAAAGACATAGCTGCTTTAACTTTGTGAAGCATTCAAATTCAGATTATATCCCAAAGGACTAGCTTTATTCATAAATGTAATCTAAGCTTCCCTGAATATTTATCAAAGGAGGTACCAGAAAAGAAAAGATAGGCAAAAAGCAAATTTTAAAAACAAGGGAATAGGTACATCTGGGAAATATAGACAAGAGAGCTCTCCTTCAAAATCTCTCATGTGAGTTGGGAAGATTTAGGGAAAAAAGCTAAATGTGGAGCTGTCAATAGTGGAAGTGGTATTGGTGGGTTATAAGAATTTTTTTTAATCAAGTTCTTATTTAATAGAACAGAATAAATTACACAGATATATCTCAAACTTTAATTATAGAAAAGCATTTGGCAAAATCTCTGACAAGTGTAAAATGGTAAAATGTGGGCTGGTAGATAACAGTTTTCAGGTAAATTAGAAAATGGCTAATAGCCATGCTCCAAAAATGTTGATTAATAATGATGTCAGCTCAAAGAGAGTTCCCTAATGATGACCACAGGCTTTCATCCTGTTTACTGTCACTTTTTAATATTTTTATTATCTAAGGCATGGGAGACATGCTCATGAAATTTGTCAATTATATAAAGCTGGAAAAGAAACCTAATAGGAGAACTAACTGAATTATGATGTAAAATGTTCTTGAGTAAAAATATGAATCTGTACCAGCACAATTTGTTTTAACATCAACAATAGGATACTCATTTTGAAGAAATGAATTATTAACTCCATGATTAAAGGTGTACAATGCTTAGAATATACACACAAAAAAAACAGAAGAAAAGTAAATCACAAGCATACAGATAGTATCAGGAATTATCACAAAAAGAACATAACCAGATCTAGAAAGAAATCATTGCTAGCAAACCACACTCTCTTTGTTTCCTATTCTTGAATAGCTACATCTTTGCTCCCCAGAGATTCATCAATGTGGTTGCATTTAGCAGATTACTCATTTTCTTCACTGCATTAATTTATTTTACATTATATAATATACTCCTCTTTATCCATGTAATGTTGGACACAGGAATGTTTCCAATTTGGAGCTATTATAAATAATGCTATCAACATTCTTGTTTATGTTTTGAGCACTTACATATGCATTTATGTTGGGTATATGTCCAAAAAAGAAATTGTGCATTCCATAATTGTGCATTTTCAATTATCAATTTTGCCAGCCCCCCACCGGTCCCCCGTAATATCATGAGAATTTTTGTCATTCTAAATTCTTGCCAAAACTTGGTATTGTTACCTCTTTTTTTAAGTTTACTTTAGACATCCTGGCTCACTGTGAGCTTAATTTGCATTTTCCTGGTAATTAACCTTATTTTGTTGGTACTGAAACTTATTAAAGCTATTATTAATTAGTGCATAAGTGTTATTGATACAAGAATAAATGGACCAAATTAACAAAACATAGATTCCTGAAACAAAACTACATCTGTATATTAGCACTTGATTTATGACAGAGATAGCATGGCAACATAGGAGAAAAAGGAGAATTTTTTTTTCAGTAATACATTCAGGGTCACTTGCATATACACATGAGAAAAGTGAAATGTAGCTCTCCTCTATATTATACTCAAAAATCAAGTTCAAAATGTGTTGATCAAATTGTAAAACATAGAACATTAAAGATTCTAAAAGAAAACATAGGGAAATAGCTTCATATTGTTGTGGTTGGGAAAGACTTCTTAAACAGGATTCAAAAAGCACTAACTATACAGGAAAAGACAGATAAGTTAGATTATGTTAAAATTAGAGATTATTGATAATCAAAAGGCATTAATAAGAGAGTGAAACGGCTAATCATAGGTTGGGAGAAGATATTTCTAAACATATAACCAACTAAATGTTCATTTCCAAAACGTATAAACAAGTCTTACAAATCAATGAGAAACAACACAATTAAAAAGGGCAAAGACTTTAAGAGGCAGTGGCAAAGAAGAACTATAAGCTATAAAACATAGGAAAAGGTGCTCAAGCTCATGCAACCAACCTTTTAAGAGATACAATAAAAAAACTAAGAATGCTTAAGAAGAGTAACCAGAATTAGGAGGGAACTTAATCCTGTAATACTGCTCTGAGGAGACTAAAGATGCTTAAATTTTATAAAAGAAAATTAAGGAGTAACTTAATTTCCATCTTCTACTATTCAACAGAATAGACATTTCAGATTTCACAATGATGCAATAATAACACCACACATTCCAAAGCATGCATGCTTTTATGTATACAGATTACTCAGCTTTAATTCGTATTTTTTAAACTAATAATTTTAAGTGGAAAAATCTTACTTCATGACTCAACATTGTCAATTGAATATGTCTGTTCATAGATTACTCATTCTACTACAAATTCTTTCCATTTCAGAAATCAGCCAAAGAATACAACTGAATATTGAGTTGATTTTAAGAAATCTGAAACAAATTCATTTTTTGGGAGAAAACTACCTTCCTTATTAAATATGCTTGTTCATTCACTGGTTCGGCACACCATACTGAGAAAATATGCCACAAGTTCTCTTTACAATGCTGATAGCATCCAGATGTTAATGGCAACATTAAAATCATTAATTTCCTTGCAATTAAGTAAACTTAAAAGCAAATCTATCTAGCTGAGGCCTCTGTTTACATATTAATCACTTTGTAGGTATGTAACACTCTCAGTTGTGAGAAAAAAACTTACTCCAAGGTAAGAGTAGTTTCACATATTTAAAAAGTATAAATTATTTTCAGGGAATTTGACAGATCAACCGTATCTTAAGATCCTTGACCTAAGATTGTGAAGTTGTTTTAAAATGTCAAATATTACCTTAAAATTAAGGTATAGGAAACTAACAACAACAAGACAAAAGAAAATGAGAAACAAGAACTATATTACTGTATATAACATCATAAAAGATATCAGTTGAAACTAATGTGAACTCAAAATTGATTTTGATCAAATTCCTGGTCTGTATAGAAGCCATAGTAATCTGCACAGAGGCTACCCTGGGCCAGAGTGTGAAAGCAAACATATTTTTCTTACACTGTTGTACACACATTATTTACACACATAATTTACATCAGACTCATCTACTTGTATCAAGAATTATAACAAAATGAACATAACAAGTCTAATGTAAAATAGTGACACTTAAGTTTAATTAGAAAATCCTGAACATTTATATAACCTGTAATTTTTTAATTTACTTACCAAACAGTGTAAATGATATATGGTCTTATTTTTTAAAATGTCCTGGTGATAGTATGACCAAGAAAAAAATATATTTTGTGTGTGTGTGTCACTCCAGGTGACAGTATTAGAAAAAAGATGTTACAAGAAGTCAGTGATAAATGTAGCATTTTTAAAAATGTTAAAATAGATATATCCAACAATAAAATGGATTACCACAGAAGTCGAGAGCTCTCCACTACTGCAGATATTCAAGTGGAAGCTGGTTAATCAGCATTACTTTAGAGGGGAAATTTATGCAGGACTGGAACTTGGAGTAAGTATTCTTTACTTTCATTTACAAAGAAAGTTGAAATGAAATGCAAACTATTGGGATAAAATCATTAGGAATACCATCAAGTGTTTTTTATTTTTATTGTCTTATTCAAGTTTTGACTGATCTATTTTACCAATATTAGGGAGATATCATTTACATTATTGCTAAGTAACATCTGACTATAACTTTTATTGTTAAAGACTCTGGTCATTTCTATTTTTACTATGAATAACTCCTTTGGTACCTGTTTTGTTTTTTTTTTTATACTTGAGGATCCTTGGAGAAGAAAAACATTATTTAATAAAGATTTTATTACATGATAAACAGACATCTAATATTGACTTTGTTCATAGAAATGAAGTCTTGTGTGTGATAAAAATAAAGGCAAATAAAAATATTATAACCAAGTCAAAGTCATTGAAGTCATGTTTCCTCTTTGTAGCTAGTAGGATGCTGCTGTGTGACTGTCCCTGTAAGGACAGGGGGAACTTCATGTTGTATTCCACCCCCCCATCCCTTTGCTCACTGCACTTCTAAATGCAATCAAGGTCAAATGGTTCATTAGTTGCAAGCAAGCATTGATGTTTCTAAGAAATTATTAATACAAATGATGCCAATTTTATGTGTGCAAATCTCCCTGCCTTTGTATTCTTTCATCCCTGGCATGTGTTCTTAGTAAAGTCTGCTGAATTTTGGAAATGGCATAATTAATTAAAAATAATTCCTCAGCTGCTCCAGCCAAGTGCCCATTCACAGGTATTGTCCAGAAAATGTTGTCATTCTCAGGATGTTAGATTACCAGATTAAAAAAGAAAGAAACAATTAAAACATTATTGTCCATGCAGCTCAAAAAGAATACTATTTGGTGAAGGTGCAGAAAGCAAGTTTCTGGGTTTAAAATGGCTTCAGAGTTCAAACATGGAATAGCAATTAGTAGGTTATCAAATCTGCTCCCTATTTAGAGGGAATACTAAAGGAAGGATATCACTATAGAATTCAATTAAGTCATAGAATTTGAAGCAAACTCTGAATACATGGATAAGTAAACTCTTAGGATAGTCAACTATTTTAAGTCAAGGAATAATTTTTATTCAGCATTTAATAACCACCCTCTAGCATGGCACCTTGCACATAATAGGCATTCGATAAATCTGTTAAATGAATGAATGGAAGAATTAATGAAGTAAAAATTGAATATACAAATTAAACGATGGATAAATAAATGAAATTCTGGAAATAAGACCCCTGAAGCAAGAAGGCAAAATTCTTGGGTCCAGCTGCATGTCATGCAAGGAAAACATAGCTCATGAAAGATAAATTTAATGGTCATAAAAAATTCCTTAATCATTCTACTGGTTCTCATTGTATCTTCAATAGTCAATAGGAATTAGAAGTTTTTGCCAGGGCACTTACTATATTTATTCTAGCTACTATTTTTTGCCTGAATGTATTTTAAGTGGATATTCTCATTCAGAAAAAAATACATGTGTATTTTATATATGTGTGTTATTGTTTATTTTTACATGAACTTTTGACAATAGATGTTATAGTAAAGTCTTATTTGGAAATAATGTAAACAATGTCTCCCTAATATTGATATAAAGTAGATTAATCAAAACCTGAATAATAAGACGATAAGAAATTAAAACCACTTGGTAGTATTCCTGGTGATTTTAACCTAATAGTTTGTATTTCATCTCAACTGTCTTTGTCGAAAAATAATATCTCCATGCCATCTGCCTTAGGAACTTCTTTACTCATTATTTTCTGGGGCAGAGGCTTGGTTCTAAAAGAGACCACTGGAAGAAATGCAGAAAAGCAAAAAGAAACACATATATTTCCTGAGCATTAATTAAATATGTTATTACATATGCAATAATATCAATAGTATATATAAACATACGCAAATTTGTCTACAGTATGTGTAATGATATATTCAATTTTCTGTACAAAATGATGCATGTGATATGCAAAATTGCCAATGAATGATGCAATGGTACAAGGAAAATGTACATGCAATGATTTTCAAACTAGGTCTACCATACATGAAAGTACAGAAGATGAGGCCATTTTCTAGCAAAATATGATAATTGAGACAGATATTTCTCTTGACTTGAAGTGGAAAATTGCTTTGTATTTCCATTTTGCATATTTGTATACTTAGTCTTAGATTATGATACAGTAATTTCAAATGTTTGCAAACATAGGTCATAAAGACTTTCTCTGTTTTGTATCATTTTTTTAGGAGAAAATGCAAGGGGATTATTCTCAAGATCAATATAGTTAAATACAATAAACATATCCTTCAAAATCTAATTCAAATGTCTTTCATGGGTACTCTGATCTCCCCTTTAACTCATTCATAGTGAAGGACTCCCTCCTATTTTGTCTGCACTTTCTACACACATCAGTTATTCCGATCCTAGTCCTAGTTTCTGGATAGCAGACATCATGTTGTTCCCAAGTTCATTCTTAGGATTCCTGTGATTCCTATAAAGGTGTATGGCATGAATATCTATTATAACTATGGAATCTGTTTTAGTTAAGAGGACAGATTTTTGGCATTTGTAAACTTGGCAACTATTTCATTACAAACATCATGGATGTATTTTCACATACACAGAAAATACTTATAGTAGTCCCACCATCTCCCTAGTCTCTGAATGAGTAGGAAAATAACACTAGGAAATAATATGTGTGTGTGTGTGTGTGTGTGTGTGTGTGTATCAGGTAAGCTTTGTAAATGCAGTTGTTTTAATGTAATCTATGATATATTCATCTATACAGGGACAAAAATTCTCCTTGCAAAGAATTTAACAGATTTTTTTCATAGTACAAGCTTGACCTGGCTGATGTAACACTGGGCTAATACGACGATTTAGAGAAAAAAGTTGAAAACCATATCAAAACAAAATAAAACAGACCAAAATTCTTACATATATATCTTAACAGGGTCACCTACTTTCATAAAAAATTTCCCACATCTTATGACCATCATGTCACTAATTTTAATTCTTCAAAATAGAATGTTATTGCCAGCCTGATTTGAGGTAATATAACAAAAAACCCACCGGACTAAAATCAGGTAGAAATGTGTCCCAAATCTAGTTATAAAAATAAATTCATGTGATATTATGGCATATGAGGTCTAAATTATAAGCCTCAAAATTTTGATTCAGCTAAGACACAATTAAAAGAAAACTTACATCATGATAGCATACGATGAAGAAACTTGCAATGAGAAGAAACAATATTGTTAACATATGTATTTTAAGTAATGTTCTCACTGTTTTGTTAACCATCTAATTCACAAAAGGTCTCATTAGAAATTGCTTAAAATCTAATAATTGCAAGAGTAAAAGAATGAGCATTATTAGAGACAGAGGCAGGTGGGACAAATATCTAAGTTTAAAAAGCTTGTGTTTTGTCTATTTTCTCCATTTTGCTTTATATTTATTCACATGCAATGAAGGAACAAGAGATTAAAATATTTGATTGCTAACTAGAAAGTTTTTCACTAATTCCTTAAGACCAAAACCTTTAACTCTGTGATAACCACAGTGGTTATAAAACATGTTTTTAGAGGAAACTGAATTTTCCAATATTATCCCATAAATGAACACAAGTCTTGTATTGTCTAATTTAGCACTATGAAGAAAAACAAAACAAAACTCACCAGCCTTAGGGTACCTGACCTACTATCACATATATCATACATGTTTTCTTTTAATTCAGAAATACATTTCTCCATGACCACTGCTTAAATATCTAGCAACTTCTGATCAAATTACAATGTTCAGTTTGTTGTATTTTGTGGAGAAAATACCACTGTAACTGCTACATCAAGAGTAAATTGTATGTGAGTCCACAGACAAAGAGAGAATGTAAAAAAACAAACAAACATAAAAGGTGAATTGGATTAAGGTGTTGTTTGTAGATGTATAGTGAAGTGGGTGGATGAGAGAACTGATAGAACATGCTGACGGCTGATGGACTGGATTTTAGGGTGAGAACTAGTGGCGGCATAACAAGAAAAAAGAAGAATTGAGAATGGTTTCTGATTATATTGACTTGGGAAATGTAGAGTGTGTTAGTATCACTTCCTGAGATGGAAAAGACTATTAGAGAAACAGATTTGGGGAAAAAAAAATCAGGAGTTATGCTTCAGCCTTAATTTCTCCAAGATTTTGTATTTAACATGTATAATACAGGAATTTTGATAGCAATAATACTTAATTCTCTGTTGCCTAAAGTGCGTTCTATGTAACAATTTTGTCCCAAGTTCCCTAACTTGCCCTTCTTGATGAAAATTTAGATGTTCCCAGTTTCAGTTATTATGAATAGTATAGCAGAAAAACTAATATATTTGTGTACATATCTCTTTTATAAAAGACAATGGTAAAGATCATTTTCTAATTATTTTAAAAAGGAAAAGACTATAAAACATATACATTGATTATAAGCAGGTGAAATTGCAAATAATGTGGTTTAGGGTTTGTATAGACTAACATTTCACATCTTTTCCAGTTCTACTTATGATCCTTCAAGATTTGCCTACTTTAATGAATACAAGATGATTTATCACTGTAGTTTTTACTTCTTTTTACATGTTAACTAGTGATTTTAAATATTTTACACACATATGAATTATAGAACTATCAATTGAATACCGTATAGCCCTTGTCTATATACTTATTGATGTCTTAATGTTTTTCTCATTCCATTTTAATGAACTTTTTAAACATCAGGAATGCTAATCCTTAGTTATTATCTCCATAAATAAAATACTGACAACAAAAATTTACATTTAGTGAACACATGTAATAATAGAATTAAGTATTGTTATCAAAATTCCTATATTATACATGTTAAATACAAAATCTTGGAGAATTTCAGTGACTTTCTCAGGCCACAGAGAGCTAGGGACAGAAATCCATTTGAATTCTGACAAGTCTGATCCCAAGTCCTGTGTTTTCTTTCTCCATGTATATATCTAATAAGGAGATATTTAAAACAATAGACCTCTAAAAATTGTGAACATTTGACAAAAGCTATCTTAAGTTGTTTTCAAATATAGCTTTGTTTAATGGAGAAATACGAAAAAATATGCTGAACGGAGAGGAGTATGCAAAACACTTTAGCCTTCTTGGGAAACTGAAAGTAAGGTTATTCCATAAACTACTTAACAGGCAAATCAAATCCCTTTAAAAATTAATGAAGTGTCACTAGTTTAATACTGACATAAAGGCTAAAAGCATCATGCACCATTAGTAACACTGTCTCTTCATATTATCTGAATTTGGGGTTAAAGATGAATCATTCTCACCATCCATTAGTAGAGAACTTGCCAATTCATGAAACTCTTAAAACTGTCTCATATAGGAACCAAGAGAATCTTTAAAGTTAATAAAGACTATGAGAGAAAATGAGTAAAAGGATATTGTAAACAAATGAGGAAAATAGAAAATACAGATGTGCTTAACCACACTACTAACATTTACCCAGCTCTAAATTTTTATTCCATTTTTTCCAAAATTTTAAATATCAAATGACTTAGAATAATAACTCAATTTTTAATATGGCATATTCTTTCTTTTATGAATTTTTAGTTGGCTTATTTTTGATTTATGTTTTTAATCTTTAAATTTTTGTGTTTGACACTGTACCAGTTTTTTCCTTTACTTTCTATCTTCACATCTGAGACCCTCCCTCCATCTACTCTCTACCCTTCTTTTACTGTCAGTTTTTCTTCCTCCTTTTCTTCTCTCAAGTTTGGCATTTTCAAAGTTTTCTTTTCTCCCTAGACTTGAATTAAATAATTTTAAAATCTACCCAAAAGAACAAAAGACATTCTATAAAAAAGACATCTGCACTCGAATGTCTCTATAGCAGCACAATTCACAATTGCAAAGTTGTGGAAACAACCCAAGTGCCCATCAATACATGAGTGGATTAACAAAATGTGACATATGTATACCATGGAGTACTATTCAACTATAAGAAACAATGGTGATATAGCACCTCTTGTATTTTCCTGGATAGAGCTGGAACCCATTCTATTAAGTGAAGTATCTAGAATGGAAAAATAATCACCACATGTACTCACCAGAAAACTGGTTTCACTGATGAACACTTAAGTGGACATATAGGAATAACACTTATCAGGTGTCAGGCAGGTGGGGGGGAGGAGGGGATGGGTATATACATACACAATGAGTGTGAGGCGCACCATCTAGAAGATGGACATGCTTGAAGCTTTGACTCTTGGGGAGAAGGGGGGAAGGCAACACATGCAACCTAAACATTTGTACCCCCATAATGTGCTGAAATAAAAAAATAGCCACTTTTATTGAGCGCCTGTTATCTGTAGGCAATTTACTCAGGTTAACTCAGCTTATCCTCAAAACAGCTCTAGCAGGTAAATGCTGTTACAGATTTTTTTTTTTTTTTTTTTTTTGTAAAATTAAAGAAACTAAAGCATGGAGATGTTGGGTAACTTAACCCCACCCAGGTCACACAGGTAGTAGGTAAAGGAGTCAGTGTATTGCCCCGAGGCATAAGTTTTACCCACCGTTCTGCACTGCTTCCCAGTTAGTAATGAACAAGCTCCTACTCTTTGTATAGTGTTATATCCTATTCTTTAAAAACACACACACACAACCACCACAACAAACACACACAACCACCACAAGAAAAATAATTATTACTAATAATTCAATTCTCTTTTTAGGTGAACATCTCTAGTGCTGTTCTCCCAAGTTCTACGGTCCACACACTCATTTATATTGCCAGACAGATATTTTACAGTGTGTGCCCCATTAGTCCCTCTCAGATTGTAGTACATCTGGCTGGCTTTGGAACAGGCAGTGTGTTTATGAACTCCTTGATCAGGAACACCTCCATGGCGACTCCCTCTGCTCCTGTTCTCCTGTTCTTTAAAATGAAAAGTCCTCCCCTCCCAACTCCCTTTCTGCCAATCTGAAGACTCCAGGCATTTCTTCTCTGCCTCCTCTCTACCTCCTCCACTGCCAGACACACTGTTCTCATAGGGGTGCATCTGTAATTTTCAGTCTCACATTTAAGCACTGTCTGTAACTTCTCTGAGTCTTTGAGTCTCTTTCGGAGAACATCTACCAGGAGTGACCGACATATAAAAAGTGCTTTATATTCTTTACTACATTTAATCTTCAAAAAGTATTATGTAAGAAGCACAGACTATCTATAATATGATCATAAGATAACATAGTCTAATAAATCCATGAAATATTTATTCACTGCTCACTATGAGAATACAATTGCCACCTCTCATATTCTGCCAAATTAAAAAATATGTATGTGTATGTATGCGTGTATGTAGATATATATGTATTCACATGTATTCATGTGTGTGTGTCAATATATATACATAGAGGGAGAGAGACAGAGACAATTTCTAAAGTTTTTCCTGTACCATATTTAGAGAAGAAGGGAATCATAGAGATCATTTAAGCAAATTATCTCATTTTATAAATAAAATATGAGCATTAAAAATTTTAGTGAATTTTAGTTTGTAATTTCAATGTAATCATGGGTCAGCGAATTGAAAGGTCCATGTTCAATATGTGAAAAATAAAATTATTCAAAACATGAAGCCAAATTATTTCCTCCAACTATTCACACATTTTTATTTTTGTTAAGGGCTATAAATCTAGGGAAACATTATATTTATGTTACACTGATAAGTGAATACATCATAATTTTTATAACACAAAGGGTAAGGGGAATCAATCTGATCATATGAGAAGTGTCTGAAAGATTTCCCTTGAAACTGACACTGTATAGCTAATACACTTTCTATTTACATATACATACTTTTTTGGGGTGGCTTTAGGGTGTTAAAGATAATGAGAATGACTAAAGCTCATGTCTTCATAGAATCCATCCATCTAGCCACTGTTACCAATGCAAACTTAACTTTGTTTTCAGAGTTCCCAGTGGTTCTCCTGCAATTATAACTCTAACAAATCTTTACAGATTATTCACAAAAGAAAATAACTGTCAAGGGAAGAGATTCTATAGCCAGCTTCCAAATGCTAAATTAGAATGAGATCCAAAGACTTGGTCCAGAGTCTGTACTCTTTTTTTGATCTGGTCTCTTATTTAGATGAACATGGTAAAAGTCCTCCATATTATTGTTAATGAAGCCACACCCAAAAATTAATTAAAAGGGGTTCAAGTCAAGAACCCCTTGGTAAGGGCCTAGCTAAAAGACGATAATAATTAGCCACTGTCCCCCTTTGCTTCTCTATAATTGCCACTCTGGAGCCACAGAGCTGGTGGTCATAAAGATTCTCAGTTTTCTGCACAGATAAAATCATTTTTTTTTTAAACCTAGGGGTAGTTTCTGAGATATCTTCCAGGTTCCGTATGACAAGGGGACCTGGAAGACATACGACAAACCCATGCTAACATCAGACTCAATGGTGAAAAGCTGAACTCATTTTCTGTAAGATTAGAGCAAGACAAGTATGCTCAGTCTTGCTACTTCTATTCAACATAGGATTGGAAGTCCTAGCCAGAGTAATTAGGCAAGAAGAAGAAATAAAATGCATCCAAATTGAAAAGAAAGAAGTTAAAGTGTCTATGAAGAGGACATAAGCTTTTATATATAGAAAACCCAATTCAGTAAAGTTGCAGGATACAAAATCGATGTATAAAACCAACTGAAATTAAGAAATGATCCCATTTGCAATAGCATCAAAAGGATAAAATACATAGGAATAAATTGAAGGAAGTGAAAGATCTATACACTAAAAACTGTAAGACATTGATGAAGGAAATGGAAGATGACAAATGAAACACCAACACAATCTTTATAGAACTCCGGCGGTACCCAACTTCCTGATTTCAAACTATTACAAAGCTATGTAATTCAAACGGTATGGCGCTGGCATAAAGCAGACACATAAACCAGTGAAACAATATAAAGCACAGAAAATACACCCACTCACACATCTATGGTCAACTAATCTTTGACAGTGGCACCAAGAAAACACAATAATGAAAGAAAATTTGTTCAATAAATGCTCTTTGAAACTATGGATATATATTAAGACATGCAAGAGTTAAACTGGATCCTTGTCTTATACCATATACAAAATGTAATTCCAATATATCCAAGACTTAAATGTAGGATCTGAAACTGTAACGCAACTGGCAGATAATACGTGTTAAAGTTCCTTGGTGTTGGTCTTGGCAATGATTTTTTGGATAGAACACCAAAAACACAGGGAGTGAATGTAAAAATAAACAAGTGAGACTATATCAAACTAAAAATCTGCTACACATCAAAAGAAGCAATCAACAAAATGAAAAGGTAACCTTCAGAATGGGAGAGAAATATTTGCTAACCATATATCTGATAAGGGTTAGCATCTAAAATATAGAAGAAACTCAACTACAGAAAAAAACTACAAATAACCCAATTAAGAAGTGGGCAAAGGACTTGAAGAGATATTTCCAAAGATGGCATACAAATGACCAACAGATACATGAAAAATATTGCTAATCAGAAAAATGCAAATTAAAACTACCCCATCAAACTTGTTAGGAGAGCTGTTATCAAAAAGACAAGAGATAACAATGTTGGTGAGAATGTAGAGAAAAGGGAACCACTGTACTCTGTTGGTGGGAATGTAAATTGACACAGTCATGATGGAAATCAGTTTGGAGGTTCCTAAAATTTCTTTAAAATGGAAGTAACATGTGATCCAGCAATTCCATTTCTGGATGTATATCCAAAGGAAACAAAGGCAGTATCTCAAAGACCTATCTTCACCCCTATGTCCACTGCAGAATTATTCACAATAGACAAGATATACAATTAGCCTAAGTGTCTGTGGATAAAGGAAACATGACACACACACACACACACACACATATATAATGCATATACACACACACATATATATAAAATGTGTGTGTGTACACACACACACACACACTAGAGTATTAGCCACGAAAAGAAAGAAATTCTTTTATTTGTGACAACATGTATGATTGTGAAGGACATTTTGCTAAGTGATATAAGGCAGACACTGAAAGACAAAAACCATATGATGTTACTTCTATATGGAATCTAAAAAGTCAGACTCCTAGAAGCAGAAAGTAGAACGGTGATTTCAAGGGGCTGGGGAGAGGGGAAATAGAAATATGTTGATCAAAGGGTACAAACTTCCATTTGTAAGATGAACATATTCTGAAAATCTAATGTGCAGAAGTGGAGATGGATGTGTCAATTAATTTTATTTTGATGATCATTACACAATGTATGTAAATTTAAATCATCATGACCTACACCTTAGATATATGCAATCTTTGTCAATTAAATTTTCTAAAATAAAAAATTATAGTTCCTTCAGAAAAATTAAACTCAGAAATAAGCAAAATCGGCTCAATAGAAGCAAAAATCTGCTCTTTCAAGGTTTTTGAAGTATATTTTAAGTTCAGATTGATAAAACCGTCTTAGTTGAAATATATTCTAGCCACCTTTGACAATTTACTTTACATTCTTTACAGTGTTCTCGATCAATGCACAGCATCTTGCTATATTGCATGAAATATAAATTACAAATACCTATCGAAGAGTTATTTGAAACATATATTGCTATTGTCTTTGGGGTTTAATTTTGTATATTGTAAGGAGATGAAAATAAAGCCCTAAGGCAGAAACACAATTGTATGCTTCAATGAATAAATTACATTAGAGAATGTACTTGAGAGATGGCAAGAAACATAAGACAAGCTGCTTATGTAATAAACTAGGTCTCCAAGTAACAAATTTTGCGGGCTGCAGTAACAGCATCGTATTAGTAATTTTGCTGTTTTCCAAGACATTTCTTATTATTTATCTACATTAAAAGCATAATTAAAACTTAGGTTTCTGGTGGCTTACCACCCTCCAGACCACGAGCAAATGTGTTATGCCAGAGTAAAGAATATGGTCTTAAAGTGTGAGATATTCTTAACTGCAAAGAAAGCAGATTGGGAGAGAGTTGTTATTTTGAAGTTAGAATGAAGTCTACGAATATTGGGAAGAACATACCTCATGAGCCATGTCTTTTTAGCAGCAACCAGAATCTGATTTAAAAAAAAAATGATCAAAAGAGGAAAAAATAGTGATAAAGAGACAAAGAGAAGACTGAAGATGGAGAGAGAGAGAAATGGTCACGGAGAGAGAGTGCAAAGAGAAGGGTCAGTGAGTTTCAATCTGTGGGTTAGTTCAGGTAAATGATCCTGGTGTAATTTGGTTGCATTGTCACCGTGAGAAGTAGTAATTATACTATAACTATAAATTGGCATAACATTTATGGGTGGGGTTTTGGAAATATTTATCAAATACCTTACAGCCTCCTTTTGTCACAGCAGTTTCATTTCCAGATGCTCTTATCCACCCAGAAGTGACCAGAGGCTTTCATAAAGAATGTTCATGACAGCATTATAAAAATGATAATAATGGAACTTATCCAAATATTGAACAATAGGTTATAATCGAATAATAAGAGGGAATCAGTTTTAAAAAATTACTGTATTAGTAAAATATAAAGACTATGGGATAAAACTCAAAATTCTAAGTAAGGAGATAACATGACAGATGAGAACATACAATTATATTGTTAGATTCCAATTTGGTGCATAAAAATAGAAAAACTACACCAAAATAGCAATAGTTACTCCAAGATTATGGGTAATTTTTGTTTTCTTTGTATTCCAGTTATTTAGTTTTAAACTATTTTACAATAAATATGATATGTTTGTGCAATGTTGATTGGTATAAAATGTTATTAATAATTAACAAAAGCGCTTAACAAGTACTTAAAACTTGAAGTTTATTTATTTATCCATTAATTCAGTCCTTCATTTAATGAGCACTTCTATGTTGCCTACCATGTGCCAGGCATTGTTTTCAACGCTGTAAAAAATATTATCCAAATTAATCCTCAGAACAACTCTATGAATAGATCCTAGTATTGTGCCAACTTTACAGATAAAACGGAAAGAGAGAGACAGACTAATTGCTCAAGGTCACACACCAGTGTGTGGCAGAGCTGGCATCTGAAACCAAGGGGTCCAGCTCAGAATCTGTGTCTCTGGGAATGTTTTCTGCTGCTCTGTTCTGAAATGGCCAGATGAAGCTGCTCATTTTAAGGAACATTAATTTGAAGAACTTATTTTTAATGGCAAGAATGGCAACTCTCTATAGACACGATAAAAATCAAACTTGAGAATTGGACCCTGTTCCCAGGCTGGTAGTTTGTCATCCAAGCTCTACGCAAATTTGATAAACAGGCAGATTGAGGAGGTAACAGAGCAGAGGCTCTATACATTGTGCCTATTAGAGCAGGAGGGTGCCTAATTTTCATTGCAAATATATTACAGGAATATTTACCTATCCTAGCAGTCACAGAGTCTTACTTTACTGGAATGAGTAGCATGGGATACATAATTAGCAGTTTACCCATGACCATTAATGCTTTTGACAAGCAGTTGCACAATCATAGAGCAGGAAGGAGTGAGAAGTCATCTGATTTACAATGGCATGCTGCTAAATGAGGTTGACCTATGTTGTGTCTATAGTGACTTAATTTCTGATTTATCAGAACATGAAAATATGAAAACATACAGCTTTAATTATTCTGGCCAGCTTTGTGTTTGTTTTTTTGTTTTTTTGGGGAAATTGACTTATGTTCTTTATAATTTGCATTCTCAAACATTGCTGCTTGGCTAGTTAACAATAGGGGAGCTAGTACAAACAATTCCAATGAACATATAACTTCTTCCACGGTGCAAATCTTCTACCATTGTTTACCTCATTTTTACAGTAAAAGCAATCTGACTTGCATTGGACAACCATTCCAACCAGTCATGGTGTGGCTGTCAGTCATGGAACCTTCCCTCCTGCTCCAGAGATCAATATTATGATAGAAATAGAGTATAGAGTGCTGGATGTGACCCAGGCTAGGGCAATTAACATGCATCTCTGGGAATCCACCTGTCTGTTTCCTTCCTCCCTGTTTCCCTCCTCCCTTCCTTTCCCTTCTCTTTCATTCTGCTACTTTCACTTCTCTATAGTAAGCAAAATTCTACTTTTTCAGATTCAACTACCACTTCTGTTATAGGCCAACCCTGCCAGAATGATTTGTTTGCTGCTTTAAGTCTACAGTGGATGTTTGTTCATGAGCCATTATTTTGAGGGTTTAGAATTAAAAGAACGTGGGGTCACATATGCATCGTCAATATGCCATAGTCTGGTTTGAGATCTCCCTGGCCACTTGTTCTTCTCTCTGATGCTGATAATTGGCTCATATCTTTCCTGTTCTCTCCTGCAGACCCCAACACCATGATTTCTTCCTTTACTTTGCTGAGAGAAGAACCCTGGAGAAACTTCCCACACACATACTGGCTGTGTCCTCCCAGCCCATCGTGCCTGTTGTCTCCCCTCTGGCCTCCTGTTTGATTCCTGTGTTTTCATGATTCCTGTGTTTTCATTGGAACTAAAAGAAATGTTTCCATCAGTAAGTGGTGCAGGTACTCTCCAAGATCCACCAGACAATTCCAAGCTGCAGAGGCATGAGAACAAAGAGAATGACAATGAGACCTTGTGGTACTCAAAGGGAACTCCCCTGAACCTTCCTGAGGACCACAGGCAGTGGGTTATGGGTAATGTTGTAGGAACAGGTGGTACACCATTGAGACTGGGGCTTTGTGCGGCTCTGACACTTGACAGCTGCTCTAGATCAGAGGAGTGTTGATATTTCTTCTTAATTAAACCTCTTTAAAAATTATGTATTAAATGTAGTTAGAAGTGGTACTTATGGGGCCCTTCAATACGATTTATTTTCCCAGGTGCCAAATGGGAAACTGATGCCAAGTGACGTTTGTTGTACATGTAATTATTTTATACTGACTTATAGCTAACCTCAGACAACAAAGGATTTGATATAGCTAACATGTCACATTTCAAATATCTATAGCAGTTTTGTATCATTTGCCTTATTACATTTTTCTGTTCAGAAAGAAAACATGTATTTCTCTCTCTCCCTTAGTAGATTAGAAGTTCCTAGAGGTCAAGGGCTGTATCTTACTCATCTTTGCACTCTCCCAACACCGACCACAGAGTCTAGCCACAAGCATTCAATAAATATTTGTAGATTTGAAATGATTTAGGATCCCAAGGACAGAATACCTTGTTTAAATAAATGAGCATGAACTTTATAAACCTGAAGCAAAAATGCTATTTCCCCAGCAAATAAATCATGCTATTTCCCCAGAATCTAAAGGTAGGATCAGTAAGTTTTTGCTTTCTGTGGCTAAAAATATGAACAATCATTTTGCTATGTTTCTTTTACAGAGGAGGGGAGCTTCTTATCTCCTGTCCCTCCCTTCTTACCTGGCTTTACTTGGCAGCCCAATTCTAAAACTGTGCCTGCACATATATAATCTAAAGATGCAGTCAAAAGGTGTAGGCTACTTCTACGGATTTATCATGGGTAAAACCGAACAATGCTGAAGTCCAAAGGTAGAATTTTTATCTATAAATTGAAAAACTTGTTTCAAACTTTAGCCTCAAAGAATTAAACTTCTCTACCACCTATTTCTCATTCTAGGAATGAAGAACCTTTGAAATCAAAGGGAGCTCTGCCAGGAGACAGGGAAGCCAGATGAAGGAATTCAAAAGCTTTAAACTGCATTCCAGCATTATTTGAAAATATGCAGCTCACATAAAACTATACTAAGGCTGTCCTCGGAGCATACATTTTAACACCTGTCTGAATATTGTATCATGCATGCAGGGACACTTTTTTCTAAATAATTCACTGCCACTTTTACAATTCTTTTAATATTTCATGATTATATATTTAAAATTATATGCATGTATGTTTCCAGGAAGTGCAATCTACCAAGCTCCTGCTAGACCACTGTCTGGCACTAAAGCTCCTCTCGTAAGCACATGCCACTTCCTGTTACCTGCTTTTCATTTATTTAATTCAAATTTATTGAGGGCTGACAATGTGCTGCAGACTCTTAGATGAAAATGCACCATCATTGTCTTTGGCCTGAGATTCAAGACAAAGAAGTACAAACCAGAGGTTATATGTGTTAAGGGATTTTTTCTCACCTCCAAAGCCCTTCCCTCTCCAGTCTACTCCATGTTCTTACAACTACATTTTCCATGTGGTTTTTATTTTTATCCTACTCATGATTTATCCTCAGATGGTATTTTTCTCACAAGTGTCTCAGTGGTTTCGGCTGCTTCCACTCTGCTGGGCATCTGGCAGAGTTAGTTTAATCTTTATTTCTCCTTTTCCTCTTACTATTAGGTGTTTTGAACATTCATGCCAGTTCGAGTATCATGACCTCCTCAATTATGACAATGCCTCTTTTACCTCCCCTTCTTAACTCCTGGCATTTACTTCCATGGGTGAAATTTAGATCTTTTCATTAGGACGTAAGTTTTTGTTACCTGCAGGATCTCACAGTTTTCCCTTTTCTCTTCTCAGTAGAGTTAATCTTCCTTGACTTCTCTGCATATCACTTCTAGGAGAATTAATGTATAAGTCTGTATCTCTGACTTCAGCCCTCTTCCAAATTCTAGAGCACACTTTCCACTGCCCAGTATTTGTCTAAGGATACTAATTAGTTGACCTTATGATAGGGAAATTAGTCTAGAGAGCCTAATCTAATCAAATGAGTAGAGGTTTTTCAAGCTGCTAGCAGAGGCAGTCAGAGAGACTCGAATTGTGAGAGATTCGATGTGAGTTCTCCATTGCTGAAGAAAGCTGGGGCCTGACTCCTACACTGCAAGGAAGTGAGCTGTCAACAATCTGAGTGAGCTCAAAAGCAGATTCCTCCTGGAGCCTACAAATAACTCAGTCCAGCTAACCCACTATCACCTTGCGATACCTGGATCAGAGAATGCAGTCCAGTCTGCCTGGACTTTTGACATACAGAACTGTGAGCTGATAAATGCGTATTGCTTTAAGCTACTAATTTATAGTAATTTGTTATATGGCAGTGGAAAACTAATACAATAAACACATTTTATCTAAACTAATTTTCTTTATTTCCGTATGTGTTTCCCATCACTTTTCTATAGATGCGAATGGTACAGCAATCCACCCAGCATGGTCACTGAGATTCACATCTGCCTTCCTCTCGCTGTCTGACTAGCTGCCAAGAACCACTGAATGAATCCATGTCATCTGCATCTCACTTTCTCACGTTTCTCTTTACCATGATGGGTCTAGGACCCTCCTTATCTGCTGCTTGGTAAAATCAAGCAGTTTTCTAATTTGTATGACCACCTTCTATCTGTACCACATTGTCACTGAAAATTTCTCAATATCTGGGTTTAATCATATCAATTTCTTTTCTAGAAAAAAATAAAATGAATTACAAAACTCAGCTCTTTATTATGGCATCTACCACCACCTCACCATATTTCTGGCTCTAGCCAAATTTTAGCCAAATTGAACAGCCCATCTTTCCCCACAAATTTTCTGTATATTCCTGCATGTGCATCTTTCTTAAAAAAATATTTTATTTTGAATGAATCCTTTAATGTCTGGATAAAATTTAATAGTTCCATGAAACATATAATTTAACTTCATATCTTCATTCCCAATATGAAAGGCTGCTCAGTAAATGTTTGCTCAACAGGAAATAAATGCAGTCTCTCCTCATTCTTCCTTGTGAAAGGCGTTTTTCTTAATGCATTGCTAGGTCAATTTATACTTCCCACACCCTGCATGTGACATAACGTAATCTCTATTCTTGACACCTCCCTTACCTCACTGTAAAATTCTGAGCAGGGTTCTTACTGTTTCCTAATTAATCCTACAGGAGGTTGTACCTAATAGAGTTTAATATTTTTGGAATATATGTATATAGTTAACCAATTTAAACTCTGAAACCTCTGCTTGAATCTTACAATCGATACACTAGTAGCATCATCTCTGTCAATTAAATAACCCCTGGAGAGTTCTAATTTGTAATGCCCAGTGAGTCCTCTTCTATTACAGTTAACTTTCTGTGCCTAAGGACATTGTGTGGTCAGGCACAGCAACTCTGAACAATCTGCATATTTTGGCAACTTCAGAATTTTGTTTTGTCAGCTTCCCTTGCAGCTAGATTAGAGGCCTGTGACTTTTTTACCCAAGAGAAGGATGAATGCGAGATTTTGGATCTAAAGAGAAGTTTGAGAGGAAGCAGTTGTGTGTGGAACTGACTTCGGACAACAGTGGTGTCAGATGGAGTTGGCCACCCCAGGCTGCCCCAGGGTCCTGGCATGCAGTGCCAGAGTCAGCTGGCATCTGTGGGAAAGGGTACAGCAGTGCTGGCTTCACTGAGGATCCTGTGGAACTGTGGGTGTTGTTCTTGCTGGCAGCATTTCAATCTGACTGCGGCTCTTCAGAAGCTTCTACAACTCTCTAGTATCCTTTAACAAATCTCTTTTTGTTTAAATAGCTCATGTGACTACTATTGTTTACGATTAGAATCCTGAGAGATAGGTACCCTACCAGTAGAAAAATATAATTATTAAAAAGAATATCTTTATATTAGTTATTAACAATTATAAACGCATTCTCTACAATTCAGAATTAGAAGTGGTTCCTTATTAATAAATGTAGTATGAGACTATATCATATATTGTTATTTAAAATATTTTTAAAAATTTAACAGATTTTCTTGAGTCTCATAATTAGAGATTATGATGTGCCAGGAACTATACTAAATTTTGTGCACACATTAACTCATTCAATCCTGAAAATATCTCTGTGAGATAGGTATAATCATCAAAGTGACCCCCACTTTACAAGTAAGGAAACAGAAGTCCAGAAATCTAGCACAAAATCACACATCCTGTCAGTAGCACAGAAAGGTTCAGACTTAGGTTGGCTAAAACTCCATGTTCTTAACCTCTAGAGTAATTTTGTGTGAAAAAGTCAGCTGCACTTAATATTAACCTTGCACAGTTATTATGAAGTATAGTCAGAGTATTTTTATCCATTGTCTTCTGATATGTTTGAAAACAATCTCATCCTATTCAAGCTCTTTGGAAATTCGCTTATTTTAATGCACATGTAGTTATGTAGAATACAATAAGATAATTCAGAACAGTGAACTCAAATATGCATAAAGAAACTATAGAGATAAAATATATTTTGGTCAATATTTATGAGACACATTTCTGCTGGACATGATGTCAGGTGCTGGGCATAAATATAAAAATAGGACACAATAGTGTCCTCAAGGATATACCACCTACAGAAGGACATCAACAAGTAATTATCTAAAGATATTTCAATATTATATAGTCGACCAAAGATTTTTATGGTCAAGGGAAGATGGCCAAATTCTAGAGACTTCATTTTCAATTTCACTTAAAAAACAAGGAAACTCAGAGGAATTTATCTAAAAAAATATTTATTTTCACAGAAGGAGAGGCAAATTCTAATAAATAACAAGTTTGGACACAATATTTCTCATTATTTCCATTATATTAATCCAAATAATTTGGTTCATGTGAATCCAAAGTACCTCTTCACAATGAAGGGATCAAGTCTCATAAAAGTACATATTTATCTATACTCTGTAACATCTGCCGTAAAACTTAGCACACAAATATTGTTCAACAATATTTTCTGCAGCTGAACAAATATGAGAAAATGGCTACAATGGGCTGGAGGCCTTCTGGAACTCCTCGTTGAGTTTAAGAAGTTGGGAAATTGTAATTTGGTTTTTGAAAGAAATCTCCATGAGGACAACAACTATTTGTTTTATGACCATAAAAACAGCACCAACAACAGTATCTGCCCATACAGTATAAAGGTTATTTTATGCATTACACTCAGTCTTTAGCCAGAAATATTTCATGCCATATTTTTGCCTGATAGAAGTGCTAAATCATGTCAGATTGTCTGTTTCAGACACTGTCCTGAAAAAGTATCAACTTAATTGTCACATGAATTGCTACTACGTGGCAACAATGGTTAAGACAATATAAATAAAAAGATTTAAGGCTGTGGTAATTCATTCAATAAATTTACACATGGATATACCTGAACAAATATTTTTGGAGACGTTGTTTCTCTGTCTTATCAACAGCCACAGGAACAGGGACTGATAAATGCAATGAATAGATGCATTTTGAATGTTGCAGCCCACTCAGGATTCTCTTAATGAGAAATAACCTTTCCTAGATGTAAATCACTGAAATTTGGGATGTAGTTTGTTCTCCAGCATAATTTACCGTCTTTCTACCTCTGAAGCCAATCAGGTATGAAGCATAGTTAACTATATGAAATTTCTGTTTAATCTGCCTTTCTTCATCCACGGCTTTGCTTAAATCCATCAATATTTTTCTCTTGAAATAGCTAGCAAGTGGTCTTTTGCCAACAATTTTGTCCTAACCCAGTTCATTCTCGACAAGGCATGCTTAATTGTACCTGAAATAGTTCGATTGTGCCACTTCCATGTTTTAAATCTCCTATGGATCACAGATACCTCCAGGACAAAACCCATATCAATCAACCAGTCCCACGTGATATCCAGGCATCTCCTGCCACCTCCCATATGGTCTTCTCCAACATTCCTCAACACCCTTTACCCTTAATTCTTCTATAATTTCATGCTTTTTCATGTGACAAATGGCCCTTTCTCATGCAGTGTCCTTCGACAATCCCAAAAGAAAACCAGTAAGTCTTTTCTGAAAGGTGAAGCTGGTCCACCCTTTTTCAGCGCAATCAAACTCATGTACACTAAGAAGAGGGTTTGCTGAATGAGCATTCACTTGCCTACGGACTCTGCTCAAAGCACATTACATGCATTAACTCATGCAATCCTCACAAGTGAATGAGAAACTCTGCATTCGTATCTCCATTGTACAGATAACGAAACTGAGTTTCAGTGAAATGAACAAAACCTTTCCAAAGCTATTCAGCTTTTAAGTGGTCAAATTGTGTTCCTAACCTCGGAAGCCACGGTCTACCCTTTAACCTCCCTATGGTGTAGTATCACTTCTTTAACTACACAACTCTGTTTCAGGAACTAGATCTTTCTCATCTTCATGTCTTGAGCTTCTACAGTAACCTCTTGCTTTTATTAAGCACTCATACATTTACTGAGTGAATGGATTATGAATAAGTAAACCAGAAGAAACACAGATCTCATTCTCTCTCTTTTAAGCTAGATAATAAGTTTTTCCTTAGGGACTTTTAAATGACTTTTTGAGTAACATAAACAAAAATATATGACCAAGAGTAGGTCCACCAACTAACTTAAGACATAGAGTATTATACCGATCAGCACCTATGAAACTCCTAGTGTAGCTCTCCTCAATCCTGTCTCCCTCCTTCTGACTTAGGGGTAACCAGTATTCTTCATTTTCGGCAAACTATTCTGTCTTTTATGGTTTTATCACATATGCATATATTCCTAAAAATAAACTATTTTGTTTTACCTGGTTTTGAACTTTATTGTATACATTCTTCTGTGATTTATTTTAATCAACATTATGGTTTGTGCATCATCCATGTTTATTTGTACTGTATTCCCTTTGAATTTTGAATTATATTTCATTACATAAAATGTAGCATACTTTTCTAACAGTAACGCTATTCATGGACATTTGGGTTGTTTTGGTTTTGGCTATTGCCCACAAAGTTGCAATGTACATTTTGGTATACATCTGCTGAATAAAAATGTGCAAGACTTTTTCTAGAGCATCTTTTTATCATTGAAATTACTGGAGCATAAGCTATGGACATGTCAACTTTACCAGGTAACAGTCAGAACCTGTGTCTTTCTGTGTGCACACTGCCCCTTGGGCTGGCGGAACCCACCTTGCCTGGACATAAGGGGAGCAGGCACATGGGGACAATGAACCAATGTCTGAAGGCTGTAGGAGTATAAATATTCCAGCTGCTAGCCCCAGCTTTAGACAGTTCAGAGACATGTGGGACTCGTCTTCAGAGCTTCCCTGTGGAATCTGAGCCAAGGTTAAGTTACATCCCGTGGAATTTAGCACAGTGACTTTATTTCCTATGCCACTTCCCACTCCCTTGCTAGTTTCCCCTAGGAATTCTTCCATTTTCACACAAATCCTCATCTTAACAATCAAACGTTTTGCACTTTTAATTTTTTGTACCTCAAATATTGATTTGTTGGGCAAGAGGATAGCATGGGAAACACCAAGTAAAGTCAAAGCAAGAAGGGAGTCAGAATTAGCATAATGTCACCAAAATGTCAATATGCAGAACTGAATTATTTAAAATATCACCAACATAGATGGTCTTTTTCTCAATATTTATAAATTATGTTCTTATTCTCCACTCAGCTACATAATGTACGAGATTACTCTTTAGCATGAAGACTTATATTTTATCATCAAGGTTCAGATTTTAGGGAAAAATAGTTATATTCATATACTTACATTATGCCTATGATTAGAATTTTTTTTCTTTAAAATTTGCACTGATAACTCTTCAAAGGCAATGGGTGCCCTTGCTTTCTACTTTCTCTGACTATCCTGATTTTAGCACATAAAGCTGTAGGTCATATTCAGAGATGCTGCATTTTAGAGCAGAACTTGATTAATATATAAGGTATTACATAATTGATATAGTTAATAAAAGCCTACACTATTAAATTCTTTAAAATAGCAATTTTCAAAGGTCACTGTTTTTTTGCTTTTTGGGCTTTTTTGCTGGTTGAATGTGAAAATGATACTTGGAATAGATTTTTGCCACTTTGAAGTACTCTGTTATTTCTCTAGATGAACAATTGATACAATACTTTCGGCTACCTGTGGTTTATTAGAGAAGCTTTGGGGCATTTCACAGTATAGGGTAATACCTCATGGTGGAAGAACACAGTTAGGTAGATTTCAGTTTTTTAATCCTGGCTTCAGTACTTACGACTGACAACTTGTGAAAATTATCTGTATATAAGTTTCCACCTCTGCAAAATCATATCTACCCTATGACTATTAATACTTTAATCTTTATTCTGAGACTTTAAATCACAGCTGATATCCTCTAGAGCCATGTTATTTATGATTCCTATACTTTTCAGTAGAGGAATAATTGAATGACTTTTATTTTTAATGAGGTACATTATCCTTGCTAAAGAATGCATTCTCCTGTAATTATTAAATAATGTCCTTCTGTCACCTTCTAATCATCAATCCCTGTTAATTTAATAGAAATTATGCATAGGCAATGATTTGGACAGACTTTTTTACTATGGTACTAAACAGAAGGTTGTGTATAACCTTTTGATATGTGGATGTAATATTATCTCTACATAGGGATCAGGCTTAGCCTAAGCCAGAATAATTAATCCAAATGCATATTGTTAGAGTTCAGCCCATGCAGCAGACTATCCAAAGGCATTTAGTTCAGTCTTCACAGAGAGAAATTCATTCTAATACTATGAGTCTATGTGGTTCCATCAGAAGCATGCTAGCTCCTCACCCCAGCAGCATCTGTCTCTAGGACCTGGTGACAGAGTTTTGGCTGAGCATATCCCAACACAATCTCAAGAAACATCAGTAGTTTTATAACTATATTCTGAAAAAGAAAGAAAAACATGTTCTAGGGCCTTGCCTTCTTAAATAGTAAAAAAATTTCTTACCTGAAATTAGTTTTCCCTTTTTTTTTATTTTAGCGTATTATAGGGGTACAAGTGTTAAGGTTACATATATTGCCCATCCCCTCTCCCCCCTCAAGTAAGAGCTTCAAGCATGTCCATCCCCCAAATGTTGCCTATCTTACTCGTTGTGGTTGTATACACCCATCCACTCCTCCCCTCTCCCGCCCTCCCGACACCTGATAAATGTTACTGGGCATCTACCCAAAAGATCAAAAGTCACTTTATGAAAAAGACACCTGCACTCAAATGTTTATGGCAGCACAATTCACAATCGCAAAGCTGTGGAAACAACCCAAGTGCCCATCAATTCATGGGTGGATTAATAAAATGTGGTATATGTATACCATGGAGTACTACTCAGCTTTAAGAAACAATGGTGATATAGCACCTCTTGTATATTCCTGGATACAATTGGAACCCATTTTACTAAGTGAAGTATCTCAAGAATGGAAAAACAAGCACCACATGTACTCACCAGCAAACTGATATTAACAGATCAACACGTAAGTGGACATATAGGAGTAGTTTTCCTTTAAGGTCCCATAGTTGTGATCCACATGCTACCTATTCTTCATTAGTTACAAAAGCACACTACCTAATATCCCTCCTGCTGCAAAAATTTAATGGTGGGCCAGTGGTTGCACTTGGTCCCTGGCTCCCATGGCTGCCAAAGGCTGGTGCTAGGACTGGATGCAACATCTCAGACACCCAGGAGAAACCCCCAAACCATGGACTTCTCTTAAGAATTTCCAGGGCTAAATAACATCTACCCCCATTCCTGCCTCTGCCATTATCTCCTTTCCTGATGAAATGGGGTTGCCCTATAGATTGACATTAAGAATGTAGCCTCCTCCTGAACCCCCCAAGTATTGTCTCCCAGCTGCCACCTGGCTGTAACTGAGTCCTGACTCTCCCCAAAGCTCAGTGTCACTGCATGTTGTTATGCACTGCAAATCCTGAGCCAACATTCCCAGAGACCTAGGTTGACCAATACATGTGTCTACTGAGCACTTGGCATGTGGCAAGAGACTACCACATGTCTGAGAGACTGAAGAACTAAATATTTTTTATTTTAAATAATTTATATTTCAAAACAGATACTCTATTTATTGGAGAACACTTAAGTATTTTGGGAGCAACTTGGCTATGTGACTCTAGGTTTTCAATCATAAATGTTGTAAAATCTAAGTACAGATTAAGTATTTCTAATGGAAATTTAGCTTTGGAATTGAGATGTGCTGTAAGTGTAAAATGCATACAATATTTTTAAAATTTAGTATGAAAAATGCAAAATATGAAACTGATACTTTTTGCATGGATCATATTTGATCCATACATATATGATGACAATATTTTAATATATTAGGTTAAGTAAAATATGTCATAAGATGTATTTCACATATTTCTTCTTACTTTGTTAAGATAGATATTAGATAATTCAAGTTTACAATATGGTTCACTTTATATTTTACCAGACAATGCTAACACACTATAATGTGTTCTGAACACAAAGTAGACAGTAAATAAATATTTGTTAAATTACTGATGCCCCAATAAGAAAATAATCCTCTCATCAAGAGAGATAAGTGCCTATTTTCTTCCAATTTATACTCAGATGCCACTTGAACATTTGCCCTATTTGGGGCTTGGGACACTCACAAATGTGCTATAGACAAACAATACCTTTGCTTATGATGACCCCGTCTCAGAGTCTCTAAAAAGTTCCTTTGCCAACTTTTCAGAAGTTTTAATCCCACACGCAAATGTACCATTAGTGGTGGTACGTGCTCAGCTAAATGTACATTTATTAAGTGACTGGACTCCCTCATCCTCTCTAATCTGAGCAACAGTTCAAGTCCTATTTTGGTACTTTATCTTGTCCATTAGGCCTTTCCAGGTCTTGACCTGCATCATTGTACATTAGAACTATTTGAGAAGACGATGGCTGAAGAAATCAATGTTGGTGTCTTAGATCCTATTACCACACTAATAGAATCGGTCCTAGCCTATTTGTTAAGATTGCTTCTTTGACAAGACATAGCCAACTGTACTAGGTCAGGCTTGTTGTGTTTGGGTCATTTCATATAAAATATAAAGTTTAGATTTACATGCACTAGACTATATTTTTAAGCTTTTTCTTTTTTCGTTCCTCATTTTAGATACAAGATGTCATATAATACAGAAAAAGAAATAGAAAGATTACTAATGTTCTCTCCCAGCCTGAATAACTCAGAGTTGCATAAGTGCTTATGAATAATGAATGTCTAATTGAGGTGCCTGAAACATGAATAACTGTACTATTCCGTACTGCAGAGAGATGTAGAATTCTCATTCAGCAACAGGGTTTTTATTTCCCCATTTCTGCCTTCAGTTGTTTTCACTGTTGGGTATAATGTAGCACAGATAATACTTCAGTACTTCTGAAGGGATCAACCTCACCTTTTTTTTTTTCCATTCCAGTTAAACCGTTGGGACAAAGGGGAAAAAAATGGTGGTGGGGGGATCCTTATGAATTGAGAACAAAGGAATCTTAAATCTAGATCAATTCAATAAACAAGAACAGAATCACAGGGTTTTAGATTTCAAGCTTAGTGAGAAATCTATTTGAATTTAAATTGTTGGCATGCCAGAAGCTGATTAACATATTTCTGGCTGTTGACAAAACATTCTTCCTGTTTATCACTCCTTAGTGAAACCTTGCCCTATCATTGATAAATTGCTAAGGAGAACTGATTATTTCCAAATGTTTGTCATATCAATAGGAAAGTTCCAAAGAGCTCAAAATACATTAATGTGAAACTGTAACAAAACGCCAGCCAGCATTCTTTCTCTCTGTTTTACGCACTGACAGCATGCCTTCTCTGCTCTGTTTTCTTTCCCCCTGCTGTGAGGGGCACAAGTCCTTGTTGGCATCTGGGGCCTGTCCACTCACTCACTCTTCTCCTTACCGGAAACCACAGAATGCTGAATTCAACATTGAAGTACCCAAAGCCTGTCTCCAGACCCCTGTGTGGAAATCACTGACCAAATCATGCAGATAAGGCAGTATTTTTGTGGGAATAACATTGTTTGGATGTGTCTAATAAACATTCTTAAAACTTTGCCACCTGCGTGTTTCCTCTCAAGTCTGGATGGCCACCTTTTGAGAGCCTAAAACTCATATATTTGGGGAGGAATTTAGGTTGGTGGCAGGTTACACAACATCTCTCATTTTCTCCTGTCTGATCCTTAGGTTCATGCTCTTCCTTTTGGTATGAAACCAATAATCACTGTTTGTTGTTCAAAATACAAATAGATGGTTTCCAATTTTTCTTTCTCAATTGAAGAAATCCAAGTACAACAGGGTGCACTGAAAACCAAAGGCCCTTATGCTTCTTTAAAAGTCTCTTTAGAAAATTATTTTCCATCATCAATGATTAAGTCTTAAATTATATGCAGAGAAGATAAATAACAACAACTATGAAAGACTTGGTCAAATGGTTCTTTTTCTTTGCTTTACTTTGTCCAATACCTGATATAAAGAAATTTTTGGGGAAAAAAATGGAATAAATTCCCTTGGGAGTCCCTATAGTTTTCTAGGAAGTATGGTCATTCTACTAAACAATAACAAATGGAAGGGAAATTGTAACAACGCTGAATCCTTTGTTTGGAATGGAAGAAAGCATTCAATGATAGATAATGACCGCACAGTGGGGTATTGTTATTATTGATGCCACTTTACTCCCATGTCACACTCAACATAGATCCAGTTTATGGCATACCTAGTAGATCTCAGACACTTTCCATTTTGTGGTTGAGTTTTATTCCTGATATACATTTCCTTCCGCTTTGCACTGACTTACTGCTTTTTCTCCATGTGTGTTTTGAATATTAAGAGTGTTAGCGACTTACAAAAATATTGCTTCTGTCAGATTCCAGCACATTGGTGCTGGACATCAGTAGTTTTTCCTTATTTCAATTCTTCTCTGGAAGACAGAATGTTGGTCTCATTGTTTTGTTCTGATCTTTGCTATTCTCACATATATAATATTTCAAGTACAGTTACGTCTTTTTTGCCTACATCTTACATAATATAAATTCAAAAGTAATACTTAAGAAGTCTGGATTTTGGCTAGATTTTTGGTAGGGAAAAATATGCTTTTCAAAAATACCTCATTATATGAAAATAGTTAAAACAGAATCTTTTAGTTTCTGATTATTTAAACTATACAAAACATGAAAAGAAGTCACAAATGGAATTCTCAATGAAAATAAAGTCAGTATATCCTTCTCAGGAATAAAAGAGAAATGTGTCTTTTGTGTTCTAAAACACCAGTGGGAAAACTTTAGCTATGCCCTATAACCAACTCAAATATTATGCCAATTTTTCCTAAAGGAAAGCTCTCATGTAGACAGGGAAGACATGCGGGGAATAGAAAAGTAGATCATTTTAAAGTCAGAAGACTTCATTTTGAATGCTTTAAATCTGGTTTCTGTTAGCTGTGACCTCAGGCAAGAACCTAAACTTTTTTGAATCTCAGTTTTCTTATCCATAACACTGAGTTGTGTTATTTCTAAATTTCTTCCTAGGGTTTTTGTAAGGATCAGATAAAAAATAATGTGTACATGCAAGCATTTTACTTCAACATCTGTGAGTATCCACTCTGTCCTTGACACCATTCTAGATACTGAGTATTCACAGATACGTGGGACATAGGTCTTGCTTCAGGTAACAATCACCCATTCTTGTGGGGTCGGACAAATAGATCTACAATATAATCCTGTATAGTAAGTTCTGAGATAGAAAACATGGGGATCCTTGAGATGACCAAGAAGAGCTACCTTGCCTAACCATCGTCAATAATGACTTTGTGGGAAGGCGACACTCAACTCACTACTGAAGGACAAGGAAGCTTCAAAATGTTGATGCTGTGTATGAAGAATGATCTATCTGATAAAAATATGGAGACCGTTGGGAACTGCTTATAATTTAATACAGTTTGATTGTAAGGTATGTGGAAGGATCAGGGATATATAGATGTAGGCAGGGCAGTGGTGACACCCTCTGGTATGCTGGGCTTCGTGGGACACGATTTCTGTGGACTGCTAGCCCTTCCACAGTGAGGAAGAGGCCATCATTTCTGCTCTGCATTCTTCTCCCTTTGGAGGAAGTTTAATCACCTGATTCTGGGAACCCTATATGACTCCATGGCAGGGGTCCTCAAACTATGGCCCTAGTGCCACATGCGGCCTGCAGAGGACACTTATCTGTCCCAGCGGGTGTTTTTGCCATCGCTGCATGTTGCTGCTTGTCCTGCTTAACAGCCAACTGGTCCTGTACCCACAGGGCACATGCCACACTCTCCAACGGTCTGAGAGACAGTGAACTGGCCCCCTGTTTAAAAAGTTTGAGGACCCTTGCTCCATGGGAACACATGGCCTTATCAAAGTGTAAAAAGAAAATCTCTGGCAACCACTTGTGACTCTAATACTGCAGAAGCATATAAAACACAGAAGCATGTGGTTTCCACGTCCTCAATCTAGAACACTCAGGAAGGAAGAGTCGAGGAATCAGTAATGCTTTCCATCGCCTTAACGGTGGATCATATAAGGATCATCTGGTGGTCTAAGCATAAGGTTGAAAACACAAACTAACAAAATAAACAAACAAATGAAACTCGAGCATCCATTCAAATACATGTGCGCCAGAAACTGACTAGGGAAAATCACAGAACATGCTTAATTATGCATTTTTTTAATTATTATTTCAGCATATCATGGAGGTACAAATGTTAAGGTTATGTATATTGCCCATGCCCCTCCATGGAGTCAGAGCTTCCAGTGTGACCATCCCCTAAATGTTGCACATCTCACTCATTATGTTTGTATATAGCCATTCCCTCCTCCCCCCTCCCACCTGCCTGACACCCGATAAATGTTATTCCTATATGCATTCTTTATACCTATGTTCAGGCACAAACCTTCTACAAAGTAATTCACCCAGGAGGCAGAATAGCTTTCCTGGTTTCAGATGCCTGGTGATAGGGAGGTAACAGACATAATTCAAATAAGGAAACTCCTACTCACAGCCTTGCCCACCAATTTTAAAGCAGAAAACAGATACAAAAGAAGTAAATTCCAGAAGCTTCTGAGAATGAAAACAGAGCTAAATAAAAATGTGAATTCCTTACACTGGTAAGAAAATAAAAATAGCTAAGAAAAAACTAAAATAAAAGTGATTTTATTTAGGTGAAAACCTGGAGAATAAAGCTTTCTACACTTTGTGTTTACATTTTAATGTTAAAGAGGCAAGAACAATAAAAACAGACTATCTTAAATGTCATGGTTTATTGTCAGCAATATTCACGTCAAACATATATCTTGGTTTTAAAGCAAGGGGATGAGTAAACAATGTTGATTGCTCATTTTCAGAGTACAGAAAAGGCATCTAACAAAGGCTAGACTGCTTTGAATTGTTATTAGTGACAATATTTTTAGAATTAGTTTTGGAAGGCATGAGTATAAAAGAGAAAGCAATTTTATTGTTCTTAATTCTTTCCAAAGGAAAATGTGTGAAAAAAAAGTCATTAATTTGCTAAGAGTATTAAGACAAGGTCTATTCATTCTAATAAGTATGACCTAACCAGGCTGCTAATAGAGCCATTATTAGATTAAATCCTTCCAATTGCTTTTTGGAAATAATTTGGCTTGTTTTTTGTTCTGATAAATAAAATAAAGAAAAGAAGCAAAGAGTCACAAAAGCATGGAACTTCCTCTAATCACAGGAGAGTAGATATTGAAGAATAGAGAGTATTCATTTAGTATAGAGGAATTGTAATTTTAAGGTTCAAAGTACATTCCTGACACGTGCAGTTGTTTGTGCCCTAACCTTGTCTAATGAATAAACCCTGTTCAGTGCTGCTCACGGACCAGCTGACGTGAGCTTCCCAGACAGTCACTTGTGGACCTGCCCTCCTTGTTCCCGGCCTGCCTGTTCCTGCCCACACTGCTCCAACTGGGACACAAAATGTATTCCTTGAAGGCCAGACACAGTGGTAAGGACTAATAGCAGATGTTCTGGTTCCTAACAGCATTCACAGGTTTAAGGCCTCATATATGAAAAAAATATCCTGAGATGAGAGGGGCATGTTTTATTAAGTCAACATCATTATCCAGATGGTCCCTTTTCTACAATCTTGGAAGCATTAGAATAACACTGGTACCAGGAAACTTTTTGTAATTATTTTGAATGTTTGTTTTAAAAAATGATATTTAATTTATAAATGATAGTAACTGTGTTGGTTATTCTTATTCTTTCTCCAATGCAGTCTGGTCTCCTATTGGCTACAGCAGCATCTAAACAACTGTGACATACATTTTTGGAACAAGAAAAATATTAGTGAATACTTATGCTTGATTTAACAAATCATTTCTACATAGAAGAAATGTGCATTTAAAGTTTAAAATTGGTAGGATAATATATGCAATAAATAACATTCAATATATTTGTTCATTCATTCAGAAAAGATTTTTTGAGAGTTGAACATATGCATGATACTTCAATAAAGTGTTTTGAGGGTACGTAAAGAATTCTATTTTAAAATGAGTGTTTCTGATAAGGTACAAATCATTCACATACATTTTCCCCATTCTTGTTTGAAATGTGAAAAATACTGAAGCCTCTCTATAAATAAAATTAGCAAATAGCAAAGGAATATTGAAAGTTTATTCTCTAAAACATGCCATTATGCCATTGGTATATACTCTAGAATGGTTTAGAAAGAAAAATTCAACGTGTAAAAATTTTATTTGATAAAGATTTTTCCCTGATTGTCTGGGCTATTTTCCAATTTATTTAATAGAAAAGATCTCTATGCACAGAGGGAGACGTGGTCCAGACCACTAAGAATCTATAATGCCCATTCAGGTCAAGGCCAGGAAATTCTGATCAATGTTGGCTCTGAGGCCCACGAGTTCAGAGATGACAGGGTCCCAGACATCACCTACTCAAAGTTTCTCTTTACAGAGATGAAGTAATTTGGCAAATGCACAAAGGTAGAAAATGACCCAAGGTGCCTCCTATGGTAAAAGGAAAATCTAGATCCATATCAACAAATCTGCAAAGATATATTTATTCTTCAATCTTCTCAAAATAAATGTTTACTTAAATATATTTCTTTGCTAAAGATATGGATGTAGTTATCCCAATTCCACACATCCTAAACTTTATAGGGCAAGTGCCAAAATAGAATGTTTTTCAATATTGTGCTTTAAGTGAAGTTACAAACATATTATCATAAATTGATTATTCACAGATGTCTCCTCTTTTAGATAATCAGCTTTTAATGGTACGATATAAGGAGAGTGTTTGACAATTAATATCCCAGAGCTACTTGAAAGATGGTAGCAGTGATCAGTATCACAGCACTGGTCCTAAGCCAGCTCATGATTCTCTCAGTGACAAATATTAAGATAATTAGAATTTGATAGACAAATAAGAAAACAGCAACTTCCTAAAAATAATTAACTAAAACATTCTTCAAATGTCCAAAATCTAAAAATTATTTTCCTCCAATGAAATCTAGTTCACTAAACCAAAAATCACCATATTATTATTAAAGAGCCTTTACAATTAGTATTTTGAAACCACAGTAATGAACCCAGGAGACACAACTATACTTCTAAGCATATTAAATGAACCCCATTTAAAACCCTCAATGTACACAGTGTTTTGCTAAATTTTATAGAAGCATCACCCAAAGTGCGAGTATATTCTGCTGGCAGTAAACTTACTCCATGATAAAGAGGGTCTGTGATTCTCCAAAGGAAGACCACAGAACCCAGTATTTGCCAAGGCTAGATGGACTGTGGAAATGTGTGTACGTGTGTGTTCATAGCACATATTAACATCAGGTACTGGGGAGACACTGCTATATGGAAAATGCTACAAAAACTTAGTGCAGTTTCCATGGGGAAAACAAAAACAAGATGTTGAAATTTCAACATTATGAAATTGGATGAAATGGAAGAAAGATAGTAATATTATTTTTAAATTAAAAAGGTATGCCCAAACAAAATATATGAGTCATTCATTGCCTGGTGAATATGCTTCTAACATTCTATCATTGTTAACTTGCTTAGAATATGTTTCTAACATCTATCATTGTTAACATGTATCAATAATACAAGTGTTTTATATATTTCATGCTTAATTTTATAAAGCTCCCAGTGAAGACAAATTTTCATTTATATTTGAGAATTAAAGTAAAAAGAATGAATTAAAATTTATAATATCAGTTGGATGGCAACTCTCATTCAATTGGCAAGGTACATATAGATTATGAGACTTTAAGAAGAAATCATTTAAAAGTTGTCTTTCAAAGATATAGCCAGAATTTATAGGTCTGAGAAGGAAAAAGGTGATACCTTTTATTTTCCTTAATATCTAAAATTTTTGTCTTATATGAGGATCATAAAACAAGTATTAGTTTTTATAAAATCTATAGATTCTAAAAGATCTAATTCAAATGATATTAATATAAGAACAAAACAACACCTAAAAATCACTGGCACAATTTTATTTTATTTGAATTGAAATGGGTTTAAGGTGAAAATACCTGGGGAACATTTAAGTTAATGTAAGTAATAATCCAATTATGTAAGAGTAATTAAAATTATTTAAAATGTTATTTTGTTGATCTTTTCATTATTATGATAATATTCTATCTTAAATGATGGTGGGGGAAATGCACACACATCGGCAAATACACAAATTCTAACATTAACTATTTAGGGAAGCATTTCTTTTGTAAATGACAAGGGTATTTCATTTAATCCTTGCTTTAAAATGTGATATCTGTCATATTGTTTTCAGGAGTTAGGAGTAATTGATGGGAAAGATTCTAATATTTAAATGCCATACAGTTTGTGTAAACTATTTCTTTTGATCTTCACAAGTCTGCTACATTGCATAATCGATTTCATGTTAAAATATAAAGGGACAATACTTCTAAGATTACCCTGATGTGATTATTAATTGTACTCTCTTTCCCTGTCAAAAATTCCTGATCTAGATAATAAATTATACAGTAACCATAAAAATCAGGAAACTGAGAAGCAGAAAGTTTAAAAAATTGACTAATACCATACTCATTCTTGGTTGACTCAGTCCTGAACCCAGTTATGCATGAATACGAGCCATTCTCTTTCCACTGCTCAGCATTGCCCTAGAGCAGACAAAATCAGCAGAAGTGTTCGGGAGAGTAATTCAGACATGAAGAAGTATAGCCAGCCAAAATAGGAATGTCAAATATTCTGAAATGGTACATTAGAAATTCAGTCCTCTGAATTTTTCTGCTCTCAAGGATCTGCTCTTAAAAGGCAAATGTTCCTAAGAGAGGCAGCACTGCACCAATTAATTCATACTTAAGTAATAAAGAATTATCAGAGAGTGGGAAAAAGAGTAGATGAGGAAAAACACAAAATGGAAAGGTCTAGAGAAGGGAAAGAGGAAAAATATCAGGAAGGAAGCTGCAAAAACAGGACAGAAGCTCACCCATTGGGAACTTTAGTATGTATCATCATTTAAGCGTTGATATCATATTCTAAGGGAAGAGCTTCCTAATGAAGGTTAAGAATACTGCCTAACCTGCTCATTCTGGCTGTCGTGAGTGGGTCATTTGTAGCAGAGGAATTCTTCAGGGACTAGAGACAGCAGAAGAGCACCAGCTGGAGGCGTTACTGCCACAAAGAGGGACACGTTTTCATGGAAGCATTGTGGTTGCTTTTCTAATCCCTAGTATATCAGCTACAGTTCTGGGTTTAACTAGTCATGACAGACCCCTTTAATATTCAAAGCTGAAAAGGGGAGAGAGAATAGAAAGCAGAGGAAAGGAAAGCGTTAAATGCAACTAAGGGACAAGATAATTGACAGTAGAATAAAGGGGGAGAAATTTACTTTCCACGATTAGCAGGAACAGACCTTTCTGAGCAGAGTTATGTATGACTGTTTGCTGGGCCATCCAGGAGTCTGCAAGAGGCAGTCCAACATCCAACGTTTGCATGGAATTGCGCATGTGCATGAAGTCTGAACTAGAGAAGAGGCTGGTGTCATGCTAATTACTAAATATCCCTGTTGGCCAATAGGAAGCAGAAAATGATGCCAGCTTAAAGCGATGATTTGAGCAAATTATAGCATCAAGGCATGGTGGCAATTATGAACTTCACTGCTGTATTTTAAGGAAAAGTAAAGACTGTAGTTCTCATTAAGATACAAATGTGGACATGAAGACATCTATTCCAGCAGTCTTTCGCATATCTGTTATGCACATATTCCTCCCAGAAGTGATCATTAATTATGTGGCCTATAGATGTAATCTGTTTCCCTTGCTGAAAAAAAATAAAAGATATATAACATGAAAATAATACCACCCCACAACATTCTGCCTTTTGGTTTAATAGAGAAGATGGCACATTCTTAAAATGGGAGAAATTATTCAAGAAGCAAACCTAAAAGAAAATATCTCTGAGAGAGCAGCAAACATTGAAGGAGATACCAAGTAAATGTGGGTGGCAGGAAGGTAAAAAGAAACAAAATTATTCAAAGCTCTACATTTCTTAAGAAACTCTGAGATTTCACTATTGGGGATTGGGTTTTTCTAGCTGTATAAGCATAAATCAAACTTGACTCAAACCTTCAACCTTACTCAGCCTAAGTTCTATCTCTGGGCTAATTCAGAAAGTCAGTACTGATATTGCTTCATCAGGTATAATCTAATACGAAGAGTGTCGGGTTTGAGTACAAGACATGGATTTGTGTTTTTGTCCCTGCACATTGCTCCCTGGCTATGCCATTTTAGAATCTAAAGTATAGACACCTCATTAATGTGTTTTTTGGTTTATTATATAAAATGGAAATAATAATAACTGTTTTTTTTTAAAAAAATCAGGAGTTTTTTTTAAGTAACTAGGAAGAAAAATGTACTCAAATAAGCTTAGCCAAGAGAAGGTGATTATTAGAAACAGGAAGGAATATTTCAGGAATTCAAGTGGAAGTGCATCCAGAGATCTTGGCACACTGGAAGCAGAGACCTGAAGGAGACCAGGAATGATGCCAGCAACTCTATCCCTCCCGCTTCATTTAGGTCCCCGTGGTCTGTGCCTTCACTTCTGCACCTGCTTCACTTTTCTCTCATTGTCCTGTTCACACATGGCCGGTTGTAGTTTTCCCAACAGTCCTCTCCATTCCCAAATCTATGTCACATAACCAATAAACCAGAGAGACTCTAACAGCATCACTTTAGATCAGGTGTTTTCTCTAAGTATCTGTGGCTAGTGGAGGGAAAAGAGGACCATGGAGTAGAATGGCCGTCCTTCTGGCAGTGGAAAAAGGATGATTTCTACAAAAGGCCTTTGAAGTAAAAGGTCGAAAGTTTGGCAGAAGAATTGACTGACATCTCTAATTTGTCATTCTTTCTAACAAGGTTGTTATGAAGATTGAGAGTTTAGCTATGAAAGCATTTTATAATTTGTAACATGCTATATAAATGTAAGGTAGTGGATACTTTGTACAAAACTCTCAAAGGTTTAATATCTGTGCTAACCTTGGAAAGAGTAATATAGCTAATTGCCTCTGACTCAGAATGATACAATACTGGAAATCCTTTAAGGTGTTAGGAATGTGGAGATGGGCCAGAATACAGATCACAGGAATAAAACATTGTTACAAAATAACAACAAAAAACTAAAAGTGGGCTCCAAAAGACATGATGTTAATAGACTCACACACAGATATTTCATTTAAATGTCACATTTCCCCCCAGGTTTGCCATGTGTTGCTCCCTGACATCAAGATTGTAGCAGACAGATTTGGTTTGCAGGGACCCAAAAACTAAACTCAATTTTATAAATGCCTGATGATCTGTAATCTGAATGTGTATTTGCGTTTATACTCTGCTTTTCTATTTATCTACTCTATCTCCAAAATGAACTTGAGGAATATCATTTAAGTAAATAATAAAACTTGAACCCAATGGTTATTGACATAATGCTCAACTGAATGTTTCTTTCTGCATTTGCATAAATATTATAGAATGTTACTTTCTTATATTTTTCTGCATTAGTATATGATCTTCTTACTTTCAGATGCTTATGTAATACATGTATCAAATGACTCATGCAACTTGTGAATTAAGAAAATGTATCTCCAGGATTCTTGGCTTCCCTTGCATGCATTCTTTTTTTCCTATTTGGAATTTCTGGAATTTTAAACTGCCTTTATCTATCTTTTAAATATATTATATCATTCTATACTAAAAAAATATATTCTTTGTCAATTCAGATTATTAGCCACTTATATCTTAGCATGAATTTTACCCTTTGTGGCTCCTCTCCCAAAAGCATTTGCATATGAACTTTCTAGTGGAATAAAATAATGTTTTGTTTATGAAAATGACTGTATGTGATTCTCTTTTTGATTTTTCTTAGAGATGATATAACCCTTTTCTCTGAGGCTAGCTCCCTTGACTCACACTGATGAGGTCAAATAGGGTTAAGGCTAACCTTACAGGCGTGTCTTGTCTGCAAAGCCAGAAAAGCCTCAGGGTGGAAATACTGTGTTTCCCTGAAAATAAGACCTACCCATAAAATAAGCCCTAGCAGGATTTCTAAGCATTTGCACAATATAAACCCTACCCCGAAAATAAGACCTAGTGATGGGCGTGGCTACGCAATGTATCTGCACAACCAGTGCATTTTGTCGCGGAGTGGTAAAGAAGATGAGCAGCCCTTCTCATGTGCCCCATCGTGACAGCTACTATCCCAGAGGTGACTAGAAAGGTGTGGGCAGCCCCACCAACAAGGTTGGCTCCCCCTGTCAGGTCTCGGCCATCCTGTGCATGCTGCAAGCTGAGGCTTTGAGGGGAAAATAACACATCCCCTGAAAATAAGCCCTAGGGTGTCTTCTTGAGGAAAAATAAATATAAGATCCTATATTATTTTCAGGAAAACACGGTAGAGCTTGTTACCTCACAGTTCAAAGCAATTAGGGAGACAGTATGGGAGGGGTGGGGAGAACGAGTTATATATATGCTCTTATGCACAGCATACCACTGGCAAGAAAAGTGGTTCAGTTACTTACTTTTTTGCTCCACTGGGAGCAAAAAAGTAAGTAACTGAAGCTCTCTGCATAACAAATGTTGATAAAATGGGCTGCAGTGAAGTCGAAACCTGTACTATAGGATAAACAATACCTCCTCCGCCAATATGATGATTTCATCCAAATGTATGATGCTCCATTATTTAATAGTCAAAGAGAGAGAAACTGCAGGTCAAACAGGTAAGAAGCCATAATTTTGCTTTATATATATTTGCCTTTGAAATATCTTTTTAGGAAATATATTCTATCTATCATCTATGTAAAGATATATATTCTATAGGCTACACAGAAAATTATTATAAAGACATTCCTCAATTCCCACCATCCAGGTTTAAAGAAAATGTTAACATTTTAGAAGTCTAATTTCAGATATCTCACTCTCTATATATGAATAGTAAGTAGCTCTAAATGATGTAAAGTGGCATTTCGTACATGTTGTATAAAGCATAAAAAATGGCTTTACTAGAATTAAATGGGGACAAAAAAACTATTGTTTCTTGATAAGAGGCATTAATTCCTAGAAAAAATACAAAGACAAAATAAATTTGCATCTAAAGTTTCAATATCTAGTGGCCTCCTGCTCTGAAAGGTTAGAACGAAAAAAAAATCTAATTCCCCAAATTTGATATTTTTTACATTTTTGCACCTGTAGCATTTATATTCTGTCCTGCAACTACAGCTCTTAAATGGTTTAGTTGTGGTGTTAGAGTGAAAAGAGTTCCTTGCTGAACACTGCTCATTTCACTATGGTTTCTTCATAGTTTACTTTCAATGGTCTAATTGCTGGCTACATTGTATCATTTGCATTTCTAAAGTGCTGTACACTTGACGTAACCTGGTTCGCCCAAATTCACTAGGCAAGTCATACTCCTGTTATATTCTCTCTCAAAACTTTCTAAAGTAACATTTCCTGAACCCTCTTCTACTTCTTAAAGTTGCTGTAGATCTCTCAGTATCATGGCACTTCTTTTAGGGAATATTACGTCTTCTTGGCATCTAGGAATATGTGGTATCTCTTCTCTCTTTTATAGTTTGTTCCAGATCTCCTGGTACTGAACAGGTCTGTATCATAATTATTATTTGGGTATGGCCACTTCTTTGTTTCCTGTTTATCTCTCTATGTTCATTTTGTTGTTGTTTCCAATGACTTTTATGGAAGAGGAATGAATTAAAAATTCCATTACTTTCACATCTTTAAGTAGAATTTTTGATAATTATAGTAACTCACCAACTCTCTCATGCCCATAGTCCAATGAATATCAGGTTATAAAGAGATGAGCTAATTAATACTACATTAAATCAAACTGTATTTTGTTAGTTATACCCTTTGCCTGTGTCTCTCTCTCTTCCACTAGGTCTTTTTACTGATTGAGATCTCTTTACACTTCTGTGAGTTTCTTGTATTACTCTGTATATGTTATTCCAGCTTTTTCTTATCTATTTTCTTCTCCATTTTAGTCTTTCTAAATCTGACACCTCCTCTTTCTTTTCTGATGCAATATTTTCTTTTTTCTCCTCCTCATTTATGTTTTTCTTCCTCTTTCAGGTTTCCTCCTGATCTATCTTTTCACCTTTGTTTGTCTTAGGTCCTTTCTTCTTCCTTCCTCCCTTCCTCCAGTCATTCCCTTTTATTTGTCATTTCTTGAATTGGCTGTTGTTTAAGATTAGTTTAAGGTTTAGTATTTCCTATTTTTCCCCAGCTTTACTAAGGTATAACTGACAAGTAAAAATTTTATACATTTACAGTGTACAACATGATGTTTTGGTGTATGTATACAGTGTGAAATAATTAACTCCAGATAATTAACATATCCATCACCTATATAGCTATTATTTTGTGGTGAGAATATTTGAGATCTGCTCTTTTAGCAATTTTCAGGTATACAGTACATTATTATTAACTATAGTGACCATGCTGTACCATAAATCTCCAGAACTTATTTGTCCTAATGGAAACAGTGTAACTTTTGACCAACATCTCCCCATTTCTCCTCCCTCACCCATCCCAGCCCCTGGCAACCATCATATCTGCTTTTACTGGATAAAAATCATGGGACCCTGTTGGTTGATTCATACTTATCTAAGAAAATATTGTTTTTTCCCCTTTTAGGTTGCCATTCATTAATATTTATATCACTGTTCCTTTGAAGCAAAATAGTTTTATGTTTCTGTCCCTAATTATGTTCTTTTACTCTCAATGAATTGCTGTCAACTTTGAAATTGCCATTTACTGATGGATACAATGACTTCAAATTTTCAAACTCAGTTTGTAAGCTGTACATGTCTAATATTTGTACAGTTTTTATAATAAAGCTAAATTCTAAGCACTGGAGGAAAAATTGCAAATGTTCATATTTTTTCATTCTGCATTTTCAATAGGAACTAAGCTCACAAATTAGTAAAAAGAAAAAACGCAGTAAATACAAAATGCTCTTCCTCATACACTGTATACATATTGAGTCAATATTTTTTTTTATTTCTAAATGATTTTCTAAATAACTAGAGTTCTCTTAACTCAGAATATTTGTGCCATCTTAAATTTATTACCACAGGCAACTTCCAATTTCTTCTACTTTGACTTACCATCTCTCACTTCCAGCCTAAATTTTCCTATATTATTCTCCAAGAGAAACTACACAAGAGGTTTATAGTATTCTAGGGATCTTTTCATAGAAGTGGCAAGAATAATTTTGGGTGCCTGCTAACATCTGTTGTGTGATAATATGTGCTTTTAAAATGTAGTCATAAATATAATACATTCTTATCTAACACATGCATTGACAAAGGAATCACAATTTTCTTTACCTCCCCGCTTGTTGATCTTGGCATAGCCAGGAGAATAGCTGCCCGACATGGAGGAAGAGCTGCTGAAAGCTACATGGG
>VSMD01077911.1:0-22595 GCA_008750895.1 Mirza zaza | reverse complement strand
CATCTCTACTATAAATAGAAAGAAATTAATTGGCCAACTAATATATATAGAAAAAATTAGCCAGGCATGGTGGCGCATGCCTGTAGTCCCAGCTACTCGGGAGGCTGAGGCAGCAGGATTGCTTGAGCCCAGGAGTTTGAGGTTGCTGTGAGCTAGGCTGACGCCACGGCACTCACTCTAGCCTGGGCAATAAAGTGAGACTCTGTCTCAAAAAAAAAAAAAAAAAATCGAAACCTCCTACTGTCAGTGAGCACTTTGAGACCTGCTGCGAACGTTCTCCAGCAAGCGGTGCGGGGATCCGGCGTCTCTCACCTGCTCGTGGGGGAAGGAAACTCACGTCTGTGTCGCTGTCACAGGTGACATCCACTGCGCTTGCCGGAATTCTTCGCCCTCCCTGGAAACTCCGTCGGGGAACCGCAAGGAGCCTGTCGCTGGCTGCACGGACAGGAAAGGCCGCTGCTGAGGAGGGGCCGGGCGCTTTGTCCGGAGGAGAAGCCGGCCGCGTTGCCCAGCAACCGCCCTCCTCCTCCCTCTCCTGAAAGGCCTCCCTGCTGGAGCCTCTGCCGCTGTCTGTCGCAGTCACGGGTCTCCCCCGCGCCGTGTCTCGCCAGCCGGGGCTCGGAGAGACTCTGTCACTTGGAGGCCACACGGTGGGGGGGGGGGCGGGTGGACGGCCACCTGAGCAGGCGGGTCTGCTGCCACTCGAGTGGGGAGGTGTCACGCAGAGCCGCGTCCAGAGGGGTCTCAGAGAAGCCAGCACAGCCCAGCGGGTGACAGTCACCCCGGCCTGTCCCGCGTGCTCCTCCCACACAGGCCTCAAACAGCACCCAGAGCGGGACGGCGGCGGGCGTCCTGGGCTCCGCAGACGCTGTTTTCCCCTGGAATTTGTTAGCATATTCAAAGACACCTTTGCAGCCTTGATTATCTCAGAATTGCATTTTCATGAAGCTTTTTTTTTTTTTTTTTTTCATCCTCTTGACCGCCCGTCTTCCCTGTGAACTGCTTGGGATCCACGGTTGAGTTTCAGCTGAATTCTGTGCATTCATGGAGATTTTAAATGCTCCTGGCTTAAAAGCACATTTGGCGCATCGAAGGGACGTGTTTGAGGCTGCAATCAAATTCTTTTCCCTTTTGGTGAAGAGTAGGTGTTGATTTACGTTGATGAAAATTTGTCGTGAAACAAGTGTGTACCGAGACGCGCTTTCACGTTGTCCGAGTAATTTGTGAGAATTAAACAGAAGTGTGCGGTTTCGGCCAGACAGGGTCCTCTTTTCCGGTTATGCCGTCTTGGCGTCTGGCCCTCACCAGAGCCTCGGAAGGTGCTTCCTTTGCGAGGTCGGCGTCGGTTTCCGCGTTAAACCACCCACCGTCTGGCTGGTTATCCGCACGGAGCGAGGGTTTCATTACTGCTCAGCAGGGAGGTTTCCAACGGCTAGAAGAACTAGGGGAGTCCGGTCTGTTTCGAAGGGTTGGGATTTCTCTCTTCACCTTCCAAGTTTCCCGATGTTTTCCTTTCCTCCGTAAAGATGACCACCGCGTATCGTGGGCATAAATAAATAAGACCCCTTCACAGCGACTTTTCATTCTGTGAATGGCTATTTCAGGAGTTCAACATACCACGAGTAGGTATTTTAAACTTTTAAAAGGCAGGAATCAGTAGAAATATCATACAATTGAATTAATTTTTCTTTAGACTTGTTTTATTCGAAGTAGCTGCAGACTGGCATTTGAAATCACCACATTATCAATTTTTTTTTTTTTAACTAAAATTACAAGAAGAAGAAAAACACACAAAAGATATTTGGTGAAGGCAGGTGGCGGGATGAATGATGTTCCTTTCATTAACATATTTCCCCTATTAACTGTGTAATTAATTGTGCATAGCCGAGGGAAGCTATGGAAATTGCATTTTGAGATGTATCAAAGCTGACTTAGGCTTCAGACTTCCATGCAATTTACCATTAATGAAGCCAGAGATGGAAGCCTCAAATCTATAATTATTACTTACTATTTGAATGACAAGCAAAGAATTTTATCAGCAGAGTTTTAAATGAAAGGGGATTAGCGGCTAATGTTGAAATTGTAATCTTTCTTATGAAAATAATTTTGAAGAAAACGTTTCAGCGGAAAGAGAGGCTTGAGGGAAGCCTTGGCCATTAAAATGGCTATTTCCCGACACTCTGTGTGACTCCGTCTGCGCTGACAGCAGGGCGCAAGGGTTTCTGAAAGGGGATGAATATTTTATGGGGTCCAGAGCGGCCCGTGCGTGGCGGGAGTGGCTTGTGCGATGTTCCCACACACTCGGGCGGGGTGGCCTGCCTGCAAGCGAGCCGGGGAGAAGAGCCAGGGCCCCCAAGTTGGAATATACGAGGACGTTCCGAAAGACGTTGAAATCCTCTCGCCACCCCAGGAGGCTGCCCTCCTCCCCTTCTGATCGCTCGTTTGGGCTTAGAGGGCGGACGGCAAATATCGTTAGAGGAGATTACCGGATGAAGCTCGGGTATCCGTCCGTCTGTCCGGAAGCATTCCGTCGGCAACACCGCAGGGGCCCGGCGGCTCTGACCCGCTTCCAAAGGGAACGTGATCGGCGCCTCGAACCCGTGTTTCCGACGCACTTGACCAGCCTCGGCCCACGCTGGGGCTCCAGTTCGGAGACCTCGATGAGGAGTCCAGGGGGTGTCTGTGCCCCTCATCCATCAACGCATGTTTACTGACGTCCCCGGCTCTGCACCACACGTCGGAAGTGCCATGTGGAGTGTGTAGAACGTGGGTTGCGTTTATTCCTTTGTCCCTGCGCTCTCTCCCACGGAGTGGATGACGCTGACCGTGGTGCTGACTTTGAGTCTGGTCAGAGCCCCGGGCAGCTGTGCCTACGAGAGGAAATCCTCATGTTTCTAGACGTGCAGGAAGCTGGACGAGTGTGTCTTCCAGGGCCCGTGGCGAGGCCACACATATGTTCTAGGCTTAATGTCCTACTCAGGACACACACTGACGGGTCAAAACATGTCGGACCCGGAGCTCTGTTGGGGTTTTCTGGAAAGCTCTGAGCTCCCCATGCACACAGGCGCCCAGGAAGGACAAGCCAGTGAACATCTGGTGCAGATGTGCATGTCCTTAAGTGCCTTAAAAGCTCTTGTTTGCTCAAAACCTGCTATCTCCGTGGTTTCAGTCTGAATGTACCCAGTGAACTGGAGCCCTTTCAGCTACCGAAATTGTGACTCTGTCACAGAATTGCTTTGTGTCGTCCGGCAGCCAGTTCCCGAGGGCAGGGGCCATCTAGCCGCTGGACCTCGGTGGTCTGGAGAGGCCGTTCGGTACCCCCAGCCCACCAGCAATGACCACGCCTGGCTATCATGCAGTTGTAACACAGCCGCGTGTGTGTTTGCAGATGTACACGCGTGTGCACGCCTTTGTATTTCCAAGAATTGCTTTATCTGTGGACAAGCATATCAAAGTGTCCCAGGTTAATTTCATTGTTCGCCTGTTTTCGCATTTTAAATTTGGGGTTGAGCTATTGGCCGTTCATTTCCTGTGGCACTTTGAGTAAACGTACCCTCGATGAGGTTGCACACAACAGATAAAAGGAAAACTAAATAGTGCTATCAAATATCTGAGTATTTTGCCCATGAAACAAAAGCATGAGGGTTACTGGAAATGTCAGGGTTGTTGAAGGAATTTCTCAGTTTTCTTATCCACACTTTTGACTTTGGGCAAACTAAGACTAAATTAAGACGTTGTTTCTGAGATCAAAGCGTTAAGATGTTCCTTTGCCGTCGCTCAGTGAGGGATAAAGAGTTTAAACAATTTCAAAATACATTGCAAAGCAAAGGGCTGCAGGAATTTTAGGAGTACGAAGAAGGACAGCCAGATAACGGAGCAGACCAGAATCCTCTAACTTGCTCTCTCTCCGTTCTGACTGTGTCTTCCTGCCGCCTACTGTTACGTGAGGTCAGGATTGGCCGCACACAAATCTATCCATATTTGTTAATAGATATTTCAGACTTTTATCCAACAGCTGAGGAAATGGCCCCAAGAGCACAGGCCCTTTGGCCAGCTAAATGCCGTGCCCGAGGACCCAGCTCACAGGATGTGGTTGATCAGACTAGGGAATGAATAAATGAATGAATGAATGAATGAATGAACGAACCAGCCAGGGAGTGAGCAGGAATCCAGTCGAAATACAAACACGACTCTTCACTCTCTCTCTCTCTCAACTAGAGGCAGCATTTGGGTTCCACTCAGAATGCCAACCAAACCTCTTTGGCCCTAAATTTGAATATTAATAGCTGTACGATTATGGGAAATGTGGTAACTCTCTTCATTATTTTCCATTGCTTATAAGTAGGCGTCTTTGTATTTTACCTGTGTGCATATGACCTTAATTTTTAAGATGTTAAATAAGATAATAAGATTCACAAAATTATTCCTTTGAAATTCTTCGTGCTTCTCTGAGAATGACAGCCAAAAAAATACGGAGCGGTGTTATTGTCATCATCGCTATTATGAAGTAGCGTCTTTCCCAGCCTTCCTGTAGGAGACCCCTGCCACCCTCGCCCACGCGCACGCCCGAGGGTGACGGCGTGCTGGAGAACGCCCTGCGTAAATGAGACCGTCATTCCTGCGAAAGGACAAGCCCTTCCCCTGTTAGCAGGGTGAGGTAGCAAGGACAAAAGTACTCATTTTTTTTTTTAAGTTTATTAATTAGAACATCTCTGGAACAGAAATTACTGACATTTCCTATAGGGTTTTAGGTGTAAGTCTTTTTATCAAATTGTGATTTTTTTTTTTCTATAAATTTACAACATGGAGGTCAGCGGAAGCCACAGAATAATCGATCGTCACCATGCGTTTAGCGCACAGGGCTGTCTCTGCGAGGGGCTGAGGGTGGCCCTGGCCCAACAGGTCACCAGCTCCAGGAGAGACTCGGGGGCCACTGGGGGCGTTGATCAGGAGCTCTCTTGCACTGGTGTGTTCTCTTGCAATTCCGGACCTTGTTCTAGACTTGGAATACGGAAAGCCCAGATTGTAATTGAAATATATTCATTAAGGCCAGGCGCGGTGGCTCACGCACCTGTCATCCTAGCACTCTGGGAGGCCGAGTGGGGAGGATCGCTCAAGGTCAGGAGTTTGAAGCCAGACTGAGCAAGAGCGAGACCCGGTCTCTACTAAAAAATAGAAAGAAATTAATTGGCCAACTAAAAATATATAGAAAAAATTAGCCGGGCATGGTGGCGCATGCCTGTAGTCCCAGCTACTCGGGAGGCTGAGGCAGGAGGATTGCTTGAGCCCAGGAGTCTGAGGTTGCTGTGAGCTAGGCTGACGCCACAGCACTCTAACCTGGGTGACAGAGTGAGACTCTGTTTAAAAAAAATAAAAAGTAAAAAAAAGCAAGTCGTTTTCTCTAGAGCTCTACTGCAGGAGGGGCATTCCTAGCTCTTGTGTGTACTTTGTTTTCCAACTACAGAAAGAGTTTTGAGCACAGCAGGCAATGCAGTGGTGCTCACAGCTGGGAAACAGCACACGCCACGTGCCCGGTCTCCTCGTGGCCTCTGCGTCTGCCGTCCTCGCTCGCTCACTCGTCCTCTCCCCTAACCGGGGCTCAGCCGAGGACTTTGTCTGGAAGATTTCGCAGTCTGAAGTTTCCGGACTCTTCTCCACTACCGCAGCGGTTTAAAGTTTTATATCAGCCCGTGGTCTGGTTGGTTGCGACACAAAGGATGGTCGTCGATTTCCAGATCGCCTCAAGACAGCACTGAGAACTGTGTCTCGGGGTCGCTGGGCTTCCGGAAGATTCTCTGGTGGTCCTCAAAGTAGGGTAGCTTGAGACAAGGATTTCAGAGGAAGGACTTGGAAAAACGGCGTCGATTCCCAGTTAAGGTGCAGCCAATTCTGGTGCCCACACAGGGCGCTTTGCCGCCAATTTTGTCTATTTTACGACTTCCCGATTCACTAGGATAAGGGAAGCTTTTTACTTACCGCAGATATATGTGTGGGACTATTTCTTCCCTGCAAACCAACTTCCGCAAAAGCAATTTTTAAATGTGATAGAAAGAAAAAGACCTGTGAATGGTCTTTCGTCCGCTCTCACAAATTCCTCTGGTCCGTTCCCACCTTTGAGGCTCTGTGCGGATGACCCTGAGGTCGGATTCCGAAACCACGTGTCTGCCTTTCCCAAGTAAGCTCCGTGTTGGCCCAGGGCGTCCTTCCTGTGGGCGCGTCCGCTCCCGCGCAGATCTGCTCCGCACCCTGCGTTCCGTGCCGGGAGGAGCCACGGATGCGCGCGTGTCCAAGTCCAGTGAGACCGGTGATCCCACTACAGGTCAGAGCGGTGCCGAGACGGGGCCTGTGTTAAGGAACAGGGTGGTAACAAGGTGATTCATCGTGCACTGCTGCATGTCTTACTGTTTTCAGAGCCAGACGGTAATTTGAACGTCATTGTGTGGTTCAGGATTCTTGCTTCAAGCAAACCTTTCCCAAACTAAAAGAGCAAAACGACCCTCTGATCCTCTGACTGCCTCTGGTCTGCTTCGTGTTTGCACTCACACTTTAAATTTCTAACTCTGAATATTTTAACATTCCTGCTGCACGGTATCAACAAGTGATATTTGTTTTTGTTTTGTTTTGGTTTGGTTTTTTTTAAGACAGAGTCTCACTCTGTTGCCCAGGCTAGAGTGAGTGCTGTGGCGTCAGCCTTGCTCACAGCAACCTCAGACTCCTGGACTCAAGCTGGGACTACAGGCATGCGCCACCATGCCCAGCTAATGTTTTCTATATATATTAGTTGGCCAATTAATTTCTTTCTATTTTTAGTAGAGACAGGGTCTCGCTCTTGCTCAGGCTGGTCTCGAACTCCTGACCTCGAGTGATCCACCCGCCTCGGCCTCCCAGAGTGCTAGGATTATAGGCGTGAGCCACCGCGCCCGGCCCTGCAAGTGATATTTAAAACACGCCAGATGCAGCGATCTGTAGACAGCCAGACGCCTTCTCCAGCCCGGCGGTCTGCGTCTGCGTGCGCAAGGTCTCTTCGAGTCTCCCTGTTCCTCTCTTACCTTTTTTTTCTTGGAATTCTGATATCCTACTTTTGAAATTTAGCCATTGAGCGTAAACATTTCCCTCCGCTGTGTTAACGAAGACAGGTGCCCGTGTTTATTCCTAAAGAAAGAAAAGGTGGCCGTCTCCCCAGGGGGCAGCCCGGTGCCCCCCGAGCTTCAGCCCAACTCGTGACTTTACAACGCAAACTGCGGTCTTGTCACGAGGACGGAAAACGCAAGTGGGCAGTATTCTTCGCATCAACAAAAGCTCTGGCTGTAACGTCGGTAAATTAAAGGGCGTGTTGCCCCTGGAGGCCTGGGCGGGGAGAAAGGGAGAGCCGAGGCTCCCGGCAGCACCCGGAGCTCCGCAGACCCGGCTCTCCCTGCGTGCCCGATCCATGGGGCAGGGTCTCCCCTCCGTGGGGGCGTTGTCTGAGTGCAGTTCCATCAGACGGTTTCCACTTGTCCCGTGTCTGAAGACTCTCGGAGCAACGGGCGTCCCCAACAACCTGTGAGCTCCCCTGTGCTGACGCGGGCGCTGTGGGCACCTCTCGAGTGAAGGGCCGCGGCGCCGCGTGGATCTCGTGCCCACGGCGCTGAGGAGTTTCGGCATTGCTTGTGAGGAGCCCGTTGTCATTCCTCTTCGCAATACTAATAACAAATCTCCTTGCACCTCTCAGCATCTCGCCCCACCGTTGTTTGGCTGAGAGATGCCAAAGCCACGTCATTTCCGTGGCTTCTAGCAGAGCTAAGACCACGCTGGTGCACACCGACCCTCTCCTGCCCTCCAGCTGGTCTCGGGCACGTGTGGTCTGCAGGGGGGTGGACAGGAGTCTGGCTCAGCGCCCAGGCGCCGTGGACAGGGTTCGGACAACCCCGTTGGGTCCTAGCACTCAGAGGCACCTGCCGGCGCCACAGAACTTGCAGGGTGCCATAGCTGCCCGTGGACAGTCACAGCTAAATGCCCCGTTTCTGCCACCAGTGCCCGCCGGTTGCATGTGGGGAGGCACAGCTCCTAACTCTGGTCATCCGCATCGTTTCCGGAGCCATCCTGGAAGCTGACGCATGGTCTTGACACTCACAGAATGGGGCCCACAGAGCGGTCCCGGAACATAAAGTGGCCGTGGAGTCCTGAGTCGGAAACACGCGGAGCACGGTGTGCGCCTCCCCAGAGAGACCGCCAGTCAGCAGTCAGTTTCACGTCGTCTCTTATGTGGGCATTTCCCAGGAATTCTCTTCTTGAGATCGGTTGTGAAATACCACCCTCTCAAAAACAAGTAATAAAAGAAGCAGATAGGGATAGAGATGGTTCTAGAACTATCCCTGGTGTCATGCAGAAAGGCACAGAGACACGCTAAAGCTGTGCTCATGTGTTGGATTAAACATGCAGGAAGGAAACGCAGATTTCTTTTTTTTTTTTTTGAGACAGAGTATCACTGTCACCCGGGCTAGAGTGCCGTGGCATCTGCCTAGCTCATAGCAACCTCAAACTCCTGGGCTCAAGCAATCCTCCTGCCTCAGCCTCCTGAGTAGCTGGGACTACAGGCATGCGCCACTATGCCCAGCTAATTTTTTCTATATATATTAGTTAGCCAATTAATTTTTCTATTTATAGTAGAGACGGGGTCTCGCTCTTGCTCAGGCTGGTCTCGAACTCCTGACCTCGAGCAATCCTCCCTCCTCAGCCTCCCAGAGTGTTGGGATCACAGGCGAGAGCCACCTTGCCCGGCCTAACGCAGGATTCTGAGAAATGCCAGGGTCCCTCAAAGGGGCAAGACCCCGGAACCGTGTTGCTGTCTCTCTCTGACGGCGGCCGTGGCGGCGTCAACACCCTTACTGGTGTCCACGGCGCATCCGTGGTGTTGCCGCAGTCCCCCGTGGACGAGCATCCAGGCCGTGTTCCGTGCAGGCACGTGTGGCGACTCAGTGTGCCGTGTCTCCTCAGGTGAGAAGGCCGGCATCCCCGGACCCCAGAGGGTCACGGAATCTGGAAGAGAGTCGAAGAGATGATCCGACTCCTCCATTTCCCAGTGGAAAACAAAGACCCACATCCGTGTTCACGTCCACGTCCACGTGCGTGCGATTTGCAGCCCACGGACTGTGCGTTGTGCATTAACTCGTCAGCTCTCACCACCTTCCGAGATCCCGACTCTGGGTCCACATTGTGCAGGAGGAAATTAAGGGTCAGTGGGGGCAGGCGGCGTGTCCAAAGTGAATGGCCACGGAGCAGCGGCGTGAGGGACCAGAACCTTGCTGTTTGTGACGTGCGTTGTCGGGAAGGCGCTCACGGCCAGGCCTGGTGCTGCCCCGTTTCATGAGTGGGTGTTCCCATTCAGCAAAGGCCCCTCGAGGGTCCGTGAAGGCCCCGTGAGCGGCGGGCACAGCTCGTCTCCCGAAGCTCTCTTGGCGGTGAGCTGCTCAGGGCGCTCCACGCTCCTGGAGGTCACTTCCCTAACCTCCACGTGTCACCATGAACAACGCAGAGAAGACGTGCGCTGCGGTGCACGCCGTCCACGCGTCCCCCTCCTCCTGGTGCCAGTGACAGCCCCACTGCGCAGCTGCGGGGTTCTGTGTGAAACGGCTCGGCTGCACATGGAAGCCAGTGGCGTGTCTGACCCACTGAGACGGACACATCACCTGGTGCCGCTTGGCCGTCGTGGCCCAGACACTGTTCTCGGCTTTTCTACCCTGCACGGCCTGGCAGTGCGGCCAGAAACCGCATAAGACGGGGAGCTGGGGGGGTGGGTTCAGAAATAAGAGAAAGATTGAAGAGGAAAACCTTAGGTTAATGTCTGTCACCCAGATTAACCCAACGAAAGCGGACGCCGTCTTCCGCAGAGAGCGAGAGACTCAGAAGAAACGCAGCTGCTGCGTCTCCAGGCCCTGCGGGCGCCAGCGCCTCGCGGTCTGTGCTGACATCAGGCGTGCGTGTTGGCTGCACGCTGGGGAAACCCGAGACCCCGGGGCTTCCGTGAAGGGCGTGACCTGGGAATCACAACTCCTGTGCCAGCACGCCGCGTCCAGGCCCTCAGAAAGTACCGGGATTCGAGAACGCCGTGGACGTCTTCCCGCTCAGGGCTCATCGGAGACCGGCTAAAGTAAAATTCCCTGAGCGAAGTTCAAAAATAGGAAGCGCCAGGCTGAGCTCTTCCAACCAGGGGGAACGCTGCAAAGCCCCAAAATGTTGTTGGGGGAATCACGAGCAGCTCGGAAAAGTTAGAGATGAGCTTCCAAACCTCCCGTGAGGACCGGGGTCCCTGTCAGAACTCACTGAGCACTTGGAATTGTGTCAGCTGGGATTATGCTCCGACTCTCCACTCTCTGTTTCCACGTTGTGCATTAGTGCCCCGGGTGTGAGTCCAGGACGTGGTGTGAATCCACGGCGTGGTGCCATCCCACTTGCCCTGGGCTCCAACCCACTGCGACCCGTGCGAGTTGCCCACCTGGGTTTCCTCCTTGAAGCTTCCACTCGGAGGCACGGACAGAGCCCAACAGGGAACCGTGTGCGCCGATACTTGGGTGAGACGGGTCCCCACCCCCGGAGCGCACGCCAGGGGACTCCCAGCGGCAGCTGCACCGGCGGTAGGCAGCACATCTGCGTCCTCGAGCGGCGCTCTCCGGGCACGGATGGGGTCGCAGGGTGGGCGCCGCCTTAGAAGGCTCGGGGAGACAGAGGCGGCCCTGGGTCTGGACCCTGGAGGGAGATGGAGACTTAGCGGAGGAGGAGGGCTGGGAGGAGCTCTCTGAACCGCGGCCCCGTCTGCAAACCCACGTGGCGGCCGGTCAGCTGGGGCGGGACAGGAACACCGGCGTGGGGCCTCCTGTGCGGCACGAGCTGTAAAGACCGCTCCTCGGGCAGCCCGGAAAGGAAGGCGGCAGCAAGGAAACGGACAAGGAACATTCTAAACTCCTCGTGGTACTTTCGGGCGAAAATCCTCCCAGTTCCAGAGGATTGGAAGGCAGTGTTTTCGGATGCCCGTCATCAGCATAAAATTTTTATCTGTCACACGAACTACCTGTAGAAATTTCCGAGTTACGGTGGTCGTTGCTCAGCGAGCATCGGCGTGCCCCCACCGCGTGTGCTGAGCGGCCGGAACATGGCCCTCCCCTCGGAAAAGAGTCGGTCTCAGGGGAAGAATCGGGGCTGGAAGCCGGAACATGGCCCTGTGCTGCAGAGACGTGTTTGGTGAACGGCAGGTGTCGGAAGTGGGGGTGTTCGTGGGGAGGACAGTCACCGGGGGTGATGACCCTGGCGGGGGGGCGCAGGGGGTATTTGAACTGGACCTGGGGTCGGCGGGCTCCTCGAGGAAGCACCCGTGTGAGCAGGTGCGGGCGGGTGGCTGAGGCAGAGTCCCGCAGGGGCAGAGAGAGAGGTGAGGGAAAGGAAACCCGGAGGAAGGACAGGACCCGTCCAGGCAGCCGTGGCGGTTGGAAGTCGGCTGGGTTTGCCCCGGGAATGCCGACGGCGCTGTCCGTGAGCAGGGACTGGAGAGGGGGCCTGAGGGGCGGGGCCCTGCGCAGTGAAGCAGGACGGGGCCCCCGGGTCAGAGCGAGGTCAGCCCTGGCACTGCCACCGGCCACGGGGCTGAGCGCCACCCGCTTACCTTCGCCGGGCCTTGGTTTCCCCGTATGTAAGCCGTGAGCCTCGCCTCGGCGTTTTTTCATCTTAAAAGAGAAAACTCTGACACCCGAGGGCGTCCGAAGCTTGAACGCCGGGAGGGAGCGGCCCACGCAGGCGCCGGAGGGTGGAGGTGGCCGCAGCCCCGCAGCCGCCGTGCGCGGGAGCCAGGGGCAGCTTCAGTTCTCGTTCGGGTTGTCTTCTCTCTGCCCTTCCTCACGAGCTGTTCGTGGGACGAAAACGTTGCGGCTTCTTCGAAGCTAAGCCCTCCCACCACCACGTCCCCCGCCACACGCACACGCGTGTAAATGGAACGTCGGTTCTCGTGGGTTCTGAAAACACGTTGAGCGAAACGCCCACGACAGGGCAGCCCCGGGAGCAGCGTCCGAACTGCACGTCGACCTGCCGGAAGGTCCCGGAAGCTGGCGGTGTCTGAGCAGAGGGAGCCTGCCCTGGTGCGCAGGTCTCGAGCCCCGGAAGGGCAGGGCCCCCAGGACGGACGCTCCCCGCTCACGACGGACGGTGTCAGTGGACGAGGGCGCAGAAGCGACTGGCACCCGGCGGGACCCGCACTGGGAGCGCCCACGCAGCCGTCCCGCCATCCACCGTCAGAGCCGCGGCCGGCGACTGCGGGAGAAGTTCGCCAACGGCGTCATGAGCGGACTCTGTACGAGACGGCCCTGCCCGGCTGCGGGCTGAGGGAGGCGTGCTGGGAACGTTCCGGCAGGCTGGGCTCCTCAGCGAGGACGGTGGCAGGTCAGGCGTGACGAACACGTTCCGACTTGAGATATTTCCTCCTGCGGCTGGATTATTGGGGCGTCACCCCATCACAGACAGAGGGACGCTGGTGTTGAGGGGCTGGGGCGCCTTCTGGTTCTGATTTTATCGTCGGCAACGCGTCCTCTCACTGCCAAGGCCTGGCCCCCGCAGCCTCGCAGACGAAAGGCCTCTCACCCACAGACCACAGAAGAGGGAAGACTCCCACTATGCGCGTGGCCGGGGAAGCGACATCGGTTTAACATCACAAATGATGCTGCATAAAAAATATCAACAGAAAAACACGGAACCGATCAAACCGCGGTGAGAAGGACGGGCCGGACGCAGCCGCCGGAGCAGCCTGTGCTAAGAGAACATGAAGTGTCACCACGACTTTAACATCACCAGGTCCGTCTTCAGGTGGCTGAACCCCCAGTGAAAAAACCCAATCGCATCAGCACCCACCTTCCCCCTCTCTCCCGCCCCAGGCTTGTCTGCTGGAGGCTCAGTTTACCTTTCTCGCCACACGTTTAGGAGTTCAAGTGCAGCGTGACTCGCTCCCCATAGTTAAGATAAACACGGGACTTACACACCTGCCCTTTACGGGAATTGAGACAATACACGACGCCTCTTTGGCAGACAATACTGGAGATGGGATTAAGCCTGCCAAGGTTCATCATTTTAGAATCCATCATGTTTTATTTTTTTATTTTATTTTTTGAGACAGAGTCTCTGTTGCCCAGGCTAGAGTGAGTGCCGTGGCGTCAGCCTCGCTCACAGCAACCTCAGACTCCTGGGCTCAAGCAATTCTCTTGCCTCAGCCTCTCGAGTAGCTGGGACTACAGGCATGCGCCACCATGCCCGGCTGATTTTTTCTATATATATTAGTTGGTCAATTAATTTCTTTCTATTTATAGTAGAGATGGGGTCTCGATCTTGCTCAGGCTGGTCTCGAACTCCTGACCTCGAGCGATCCACCCGCCTTGGCCTCCCAGAATGCTAGGATTACAGGCGTGAGCCACCGCGCCCGGCCCATCATGTTTTATTGAAAGAAGCTCATTTGTTGGTGATGGGTCTTGTGAAAAGAGCATTTTCCGAAGAAGAGATAGGATCCGGAGTCGTTTTGCCGGGAACCACTGTGCGTCTGTCTGTGGGACGGGACCTCAACCAAGCTCAGGCAAAGTCGCCGCAGATACGCAGGGAAACTGCTCCTCTGCCGGGACCCCCACAGCCCGGGACCTCCCAGGCCAGACTGTAGGCTGGGTCAGTGTTTCACAAAGCTTAAACGTCACATCATGCAAAAATGCTTTCCCATTAGAATATCTTTGGTACAAAAACATGTATCTGATACGCCATGATTGTCTCAAAAGACAGTGGTTTGAGGGCGGAGCCATTCGAGTTTTGCCTAATTTAGTAACTCAGGACGCCGGGCGGGGTCTTCTTCCCCACACGGAGGGACCCCAGGCTGCCTGGTGTCAGGTGGGGAGGGCAGAGGGGACAGACTCACTCACTCACTGTGGCTCGGGCAGCCATGAGGCTTCTGTTGCTAACGTGGCGTGACGTGGAAACAGCGGCCACCACCCGGGTGCCCCCCCCCCAGAGCAGGCTGCCTCGGTGTCCCCACCTGGGGCCAGACGGCTCCTCTCCCCGACTTTCCCACCCAAGGGCAAGGGCGTCGTGTTGACCACCGCAGCGCGGGACAGACCCGGCGCGAGTCGGACCAGCGCGGCACGTGTCTGGCAGCGTCAGTGTTTGGGGCGTGGATTTGAGCTGGCTTTGGTCAAGACGTCAGTAAGTCGGTGTGACGGGCTCACCCGAGGCTCCCTCCTCTTCCTGGGCAGCAGCTTCTCGCCCCCCCGCCATCGTGTCTGTTTCCCGCCTGCCTCCCGCGTGGGCACAGGTGGGCGGGGAGGGCCACAGGGGGGCCGCCCTGGATCGGGGGTGTCAGGGAGTGGGAGGTGGGGGCCGCAGCGGCCAGCGGACCCGAGGTTGGAGGTCGCTGCGTGTGGCCCCTTTGCCCTGGGGGACTGAGCACACGCATGTGTCTCGTCCCGTGTGGGCGCTCTTGAGAACCTCTGTCCACGTGTGGCACGTGGCCCAGTGGACAGCCACAAGCAAAACGCTGGAGGACAAGACCGTCATTTCCTGGGGGTGCGATATCACCGCCGGGTCTGGTCCTTTGCGATGATTTCCCTTAAATCACAGCCGGTTCCCGGCAGAACGGATCGATAAGAAACGCGTAGACGGTGCTGGCTGCTGGGTGCCTCTCAGGAAGGGGAGATTCGGGACACGGTTTGCTCACCTGTTTCTGGGAGTCGCCGCTCACGGACAAGCACCGGAAAATTATGGCTGGAACAGCCAAGGGTCAGAATGTTTGCTTCCACTGGTTCCTTGTCTGTTCGGCGCCAGACGCTGTTTAGCCCCTTGCAGGGACCAGGGCGCCCACCGACTGCCTCAGTTGCATCGCAGGCGGGCTCACAAACGGTGCCAGTCCTAGGAAAAATGACCCCTGTGTACCGGGAAGTGGGAAGAGGGGGTGGGTCTGAGCTCCCGGCACTGTCGTCACGGCAGCGGTAAATAGACCCCACGCATCTGTCCAATGCCACGTTCATACGTGTGTGCGGTAACAGTGCCCGTATCTCACACGACGGGGTGTGCCGTGCTGCGTGCATCTCGTGTTGCTGGCGCACATCTGGGGAGATGAGCCCTAGTTAAACAACAGGCGTCCTGTTGGCTCGGGGTGACGTGCCCGTCCCTGGCTGTCGGAAGGCGGAAGGGGTCTCGGTCCGTCCCTGTCTCTCCCCGTCTGTCCCGCTGGGACGGCCAACCAGGCTTCGCCTCCGCCGGAGGGATCTCGTGAGTGCACAGTTTCCGCTTCTTAGGGATTTTCTAACTGACCAGTCTGACGTTATTTCGGTTGCACGTATGAGATAGTCTCCAAACTGGGTATTTCCTTTTGTTCAGGTAAACAGTTTCAAGGACTTACGGTATCTGTTAGCAACTCGTGGTCCTTTCAGAAAGAGAAAAAGACCACGAAAGGCTTCTAACGCAAAACGCCATTTAGCGAGATGCCCTCCCACATGGAGGTTCAGGCGTAGTTTTCAGTTCGCCTCTATTTTTTAGCTCATCTGCAGCTTGTTTCCTCCGAGCGGCGTGTTTCAGGCGCACCTGTTCCTCTTTGCCGCGGAGAGTGCCGTTCTCTGGCGGGCTTGGGAGCCCCAGCGGCACAGCCGTCCGTGCCAGAGCCCCGGTTCCCCTGTCCGGGCCGAGACGCGGCCCCTGTCCTCCCCGACGCGGCCAGACACCCAGGGGCCCCATGGGAGCCCTCCTCCCCCAGAGCACGGCTCAGGGTCCCCCGGCACCCCCACGGCCGCCCGTTAGCCTGCTCTCTGGGCGCACATGTCTTCCGCGCCCGGCTTCGGTTGGCTGCTCAGACACCTCCCGCACGGGCACAGCCTTCCGCAGCCGGTCAGCCCTCGCCCGAGCACACGCAGCACACGCTCGGACACGGGAAAGCCCGTGCTTCGCCGTGCTCCCCTGCCTGGCCCGTGCCCTGCCTACAGCGCTCGTGTGAGCCGGCTCCCGACTCTGTTTCCCTTCCAGGCCTACATGGAGGACCACCTGAAGAACAAGAACCGGCTGGAGAAGGAGTGGGAAGCGCTGTGCGCCTACCAGGCGGAGCCCAGCAGCTCGTTCGTGGCCCAGCGGGAGGAGAACGCGCCCAAGAACCGCTCGCCGGCCGTGCTCACCTGTACGTACCCCCCTACCCCGTGCCCAGCCCCTCCCCTCCCCGCGCCTGCCCAGCCCCTCCCCCACTGACGGCCCCTCTGGGGACGCAGCCCAGCCCCCACTGCCACCCGGGTCCCGCAGAGGGGTGCTGAGCCCTGGGGTTGGGGATGTCACACTGCAGTGAGCGCCGGCTGTGCTGCCCCTGCTCCCGCGAGACCTGGGCCGCACCCCTCCCTCTCTGAGTGGCTGGCGCAGCGCCAGCTCCGCTGGGCACCATGCCAGCCCTGCTGGGCACCACGCCCCGGTTCAGAACAGACAGCGGCCGACATCCCGGCCCTCGTGACCTGGCACGACCACGCCCACACCACGGGACCTTCCATCTGGGGGTGGCATCACCGGGAACGGAGACCCAAGAAGTGGATGGTCTCTGGAGGGACGCCGGTGGGAGGGGAGGGGAGACACGCAGGGCGGGAGGCAGCAGAGCCCTGCCCACAGCAGGGGTGGGGTGGGGATGCAGTGTCCTCATGACTGAAGATTGGATGGAAACGGACACTCGCCGGGCACTGCCTTCCTGGGCGCATCGTCCACTTTCTCTCCGTACCGCTGGCCGCCTTAACTCCTAGAAGGGAACTTTCCTCCAGACTTCACCCCATCCCCTACGAGGGGGGGAATGCCGCTGCTCAGACCCCGCTGGCCATCCAGCCTCCTGTGGGGGGACTGCCCCTCTCGCCCCTGAGCCCGCCTGACCGCACCCAGCTGCCGTGCTCCTCACGGGACAGAGCCGGCTCCGAGACGGAGCCACGGCGTGGCGAGGAGAACCGGCTTCCCTGGCTCCGCGTCCCCGACGGCTCCTGTCGGCTGTCACAGACAGGCAGACTGGCACTCGTACCTGCGTGCGTCTGCACGCTGCACACGGCACCTTCGTCCCCGTAGCGTCTCACTCTGCGTGTGCCCCTCGACCGTGTCCTGCACGCGTGTGCCCGAGGTTCGCACACGTCTGTTTAAGGGGCGCTCCTCACGTCCACCCTCCCGGGTGCCCCCACCTCTGCACCCCGCTGTGAGCGGCCCCTCTCCTGGCCGCACCCCGTGGGGGGACGCCCCCCCAAGAGAACGAGGCGGCTGCCCAACTTCCAAGATGAAGCCGAATTCACCGAGTGTGTGCCGCGGCCCCACGCCTGTCCTTCCTCGTGGAGCCGTGCGTGCCCTGCCTCCCGGGGCCGGCGCCTCCCTGCTCAGGCTGGAGCCGTCGAGGGGGCGAAGTGCGCAGGAATTCCAAGTCGGGAGAGCCGTGGCCCCTGGGTCCCTGCGGCCTGGGGTTCCAGCCACGTCCAAATCACCTTCAGGGGCGACACTCGCTAGCCGCGTGGCCGGCTCCACGCTGGGTCTGGTCGTGTCGTCTCGGAGGCCTAAAGAACTGAACGTGCACTCTGTGAGGTTTTGCATGTTAGGAAAAGGAGTTGTGCAGTGTTTTGCTCATCTGCTTTGTAAATTAGGAACAGGAACACGATGCTATTTTGGTGTAGGGTCTTAAACAAAAAAATATTTTCGGCTCTGTGTTACAAGGGAGAGAGGTAGTCAGAGACACAGAAACGGTGACGGAGGCAGAACCAGAGGGGGACGGAGACGGGACCTGGGGACACCAAGGCAAGAGGGGGACAAGCCAGGCAGTGCTGGACAGACACGCTGGCTCCCCAGGACGCCGTCCCTGCAGAGACGACGGCTCAGCGCGCGGCCAGGGGCACAGCTGGGGCCTCTCGCCCCCACCTGCCGACTGCTCAGATGGTGGAGGCCGCCCAGCCTGCCGAGCCCCCCGCGAGTTGCGCTGCGGAAGGACGCCCTGACCACCACCTTCCACCCTCACGAGAAACCCCGCCTGGCAGACGAGGACTCTGGGGTTTCCAGCCGGCCTGGCGGTGCCAGCGCCCACCTTCCCCGGGCTGCCTGGGACGCAGACGCCTGCTTCCGCGGACACGTCTGAGATTCTGTGTGTCGGAAAGACGCACACAGATCTCAAACCACCGCAGACAGACACGCGTGCGTGAAACGCAAGGACGGCAGCGCTCGGGCCAAGCGCGGCTGTCCTTGAAATTCTCAGAAAACAGTGTCTTCCCAAATAAACCTTTGCCGTAGAGTTTTTCCTCCCGGGCCCTAAGCGGAGTCCCCTGTAAGGAATGTTCTGCTCAGGCCACTTCTGAGTGACCAGAAGTCACCCTGACTTGGTTTTAAAGGTGGAAACGTGAGCAGTTCTCCTAGATCCACTGAGTAAGCCAGGGCTTTCTCGCTTCCTCTCGTAGAAGGATGTCCCGCACCCGCCTGTCACCCACTCCCCGAGACGGTGCAGGGGAGAGGCTCCCGGCTTGGCAGCCATCCACCCCTTCTTGATCTCAGAGCCAGCTGAGCCTCCGCGGCGAGGATTCGGGGGGCTGTCGGCTTGCTGGTGTTGAAAGGAGAATATCCCAGCAATCTGCGTGGGCTCCTCGTCTGCTGCGCCGCAGGCAGAAGCTGTTCCGGCAGCGCGAAGGACTGTTTGGGGACGAGGTCCACAGTCGCCTCGTTGGGCTCTTTCTCCTGAGGGTGGGGACGGGTTCACAGCACCGTCTCTAAACCACGGCGGCAAACGCGCCTTCTCTGAGCCGCTCGGGGCCTCCGGCGCCCAGAGCCGGGGCTGGCCGGTTTGCAAGTCGGTCTGCTGGCACTATGCCCGGCTCAGCCACACAGAGCTCGGGTTTTGTTTTCTCTTTGCTCTTTTCCTTTTCTTTCATTTTTTTTTTTTTTTTTTTTGAGACAGGGGCTCGCTCAGTCGCCCAGGTAGAGTGAGTGCCGTGGTGTCATCTCAGCTCACTGCAGCCTCAGACTCCTGGGCTCAAGCGATCCTCCTGCCTCAGCCTCCCGAGTAGCTGGGACTACACGTGTGTGCCATCACACCCGGCCAATTTTTTTTTTTTTTTTCGTAGAGACGGGATCTCGCTGTGTTGCCCAGGCTGGTCTCAAACTCCCGGGCTCAAGCGATGCTCCCATCTCGGCCTCCCAGTGTGCTGGGACTGCAGGCGAGAGCCACCGTGCCCAGCCTGCTCTTTCTCTTAAAGCCGAACCAATAGGTTTGTGGGACATCGAACCTCGTGTGGCAGAGTTGTCCGTACCTGTCACCCTTCACGCTCCAGTTCTACTCGCAGGACCTCAGTGTCGGGGGGCCTCAGAGGGTTTGAGAGTGGCCGGCCACCCTGCCCTGGACGTGCCCTCGTGTTCCACGCCCAGAAGGGCCAAGCACGCTGAGTGGGCGGCTTCCTCTTGCGGACGCGGTGTGAGTTCCCGCTCGCTGTGTGATGGGCTGGTCTCAAAGGGGCCCCTGCGTAGGCCACTGAGGTCCGGGGTCTCTCCCTGTGGACTGCGGCTGAGCCCGGCCCCGGCCCCGGCCTTCCACAGCCGTGTGTGCGTCTGTCCTGACTGAGTCGAGCTCTGCGTCCGCCCCCAGGAAACCGAGTCCTCAGGATCGGGGATTGGAATCCTGGCTCACCGTACCAGCTCCATTCTTGGCTTCCTGCAACAGCTCGACTTGTAGACGTGCTCTTCGCGTCTTCCGGTCTTGGGTGCGAACGTGTGCAGCAGGACGGACGCTGAGCACATCCTCCTCCACGCCGACCACGCCCTTCCGCTGCCTTTCGGGGCGGCTGCTCCGTGCACTGGGACTGCGCCCCGGCGGGGGGCCAGCGCTGAGGTGTCGGGGACACTCCCCGGCCCGTGCCCCTCAGCCACGGTGCCACAGCCTCCCACACAGCGTCCCCTCACGCCCGCTGACAGCCGTGAGCGTCACACGGGACGGAACCAGAGGAGAAGGACGGGGGTGGGGCAGGGACCCCCCAGGCGAGAGGCTCCGGGGCTGCGGCGTCTCCCCCACCCACTCCCCTCGCTCTGCTCACGGCGGGCCGTCTTCCCCGAGCACAGCCGTAGCGGGCACGGTTTCCTCCACTTTTTTTTCTTTTATGAGACAGAGTCTCACTCTGTCGCCCGGGCTACAGTGCTGTGGCGTCAGCCTCGCTCACAGCAACCTCAGACTCCTGGGCTCAAGCAATCCTCCTGCCTCAGCCTCCCGAGTAGCTGGGACTACAGGCATGCGCCACCATGCCCGGCTAATTTTTTCTATATATTTTTAGTTGGCCAATTAATTTCTATTATTTTTTAGTAGAGACAGGGTCTCACTCTTGCTCAGGCTGGTCTCGAACTCCTGACCTTGAGCAATCCTCCCGCCTCGGCCTCCCAGAGTGCCGGGATGACAGGCGTGAGCCACCGCGCCCGGCCTTTCCCACACTTGTTGTTACAAAAGTCCTAAGACTGAAGTTGGGATGTTCGTTTGATGTCAGTCACCCACGTCCCCCACCTGCACTCGACCACCCCGTAGTACGGTGCCGTGTTCGCGTGATGCACGTCTGTTCTTCACCCGTGTTTCGGCCAAACTATTTCACAGGAACTTCAGGCATCACGGCTTTAGAATCCCTGAGCCTGCACCTCCGAGAAGCGCCATGTTCTCCTCCAGCTCCTCCCCGCTGCTGTGCTGGGCCTCGAGCAGGGTCCCACGTACGGCATCTGAGCTCGCCCGGGCAGCAACGAAACGGGTTTATCTCCTCTCCATCCCCGTGGAGGCCTGGCAGGGAGGCCCCCGAGAGGCCTCTCCCCCGGCGTGCGGCCCGCCCCCTCCCGGCACAGGGCTGTGTGCAGACGCGGGCCGGCCACACCCTCCTGACCTCACCTTCCCCGCCGGCCTCTTCCGAGACCCGGCCCCGAGGGCAGCCCCGTCTGGGTCCTGGGGCCTCGGACGTCAACACGCATGTGGGCGCAGCTCGGCCCGTGATGCCGCCCATGCTCAGCGGCCCCTGTCATTCCTGCTGCGGCCGTCACCGCAGGGGCCTGACCAGGACGCAGCCAGGGTCCAAACCTGCGTTTGGGTTCCGTGTCTGTCTCTGTCTTTCTGAGGTTGGACCCGCTGCCCCGACTTCCTTCCCTGACCCGACCCGACCCCGCGGAGCTGTTTCCTCCCAGCCGCCGCCGCCACCGCCCTTCCAGACGGTCACAGACCGCACGCATGGGCGCCGCCACGGCAGGGTCACGCCAGGCACACGGGGGGCTGCCCGCCCGTCCCCAGAACCCGTTTCCCTGAGGGACAGCATGTGTGCATCTCCACGACACCCGGGACCACGCAGCCTGTGCTGCCCCTCTCTACCCTCCCCGTGGACACGTGGGCCCTGCCGTGGCCCCTCCCCGCCCTCCCCATGGACACCTGGGTCCTGCCGTGGCCCCTCCCCCTCCCCGTGGACACCTGGGCCCTGCCGTGGCCCCTCCCCGCCCTCCCCGTGGACACCTGGGCCTTGCCGTGGCCCCTCCCCGTGGACACCTGGGCCCTGCCGTGGCCCCTCCCCGCCCTCCCCGTGGACACCTGGGCCCTGCCGTGGCCCCTCCCGGCCCGCCCTTCTTTCTGCTGCCTTTTCGCGTGGCCACTGTGTTCCCGGTCCCTGCGAGTGGCTGCGCCTGTCAGGGACTGTGCTGCCCCAGGACACGTGTGTCTCAGCAACGCTGATGTCACCGCCGTGAGGCCACCGTTAGGGCCACGACTGTGGCAGCGAGGCAGGTCGTTCGTGGCCGTGTGGTCTGTCACAGGTGACACAGGCCTGGGGCCACAGAGCCCCGGGGTGCCGTCCTGTCTGCGAGGGACCCTGCGTCCGGCCAGTCATTTGGTGGCGGCGGGACACGCCCCCGATCCCTGCAACCTGTGAGCATCTCACGTCACGTGGCCCAGGCATGCTCGGACCTCGAAGCGAGGAGATTCTCCTGGGTTACCCAGGGGCCCTACTTGTGGACGCAGTGGAGGGTGGGGCATGGCGGCCACGGAGCCGAGGGCATTAGGGGCCGTGCCACCCGCGTGGTGGTGTCTGGGCCGGCACCCCAGCGTGGCTCTGTGCAGGGGCGCACATGTGAAGCACCGGCCTCCTCGCCACCCCGTTCCCCACCTGGGGCTCCTCTCTGCGCCCCGCTCCTGCCCCGTGACTGTTCTCCCCGGCTGGAACGTGTCCCGCCTGCACCAGTGAAACCCAGCGAGCCGGTCGGCCACTTTCCTGCCCAGCGCCCCCCTTTGCTCTGCAGGAGCCCCAGCGGCATGGCCGGGCAGGGCTGACACGACCTCCCCAGGGGCCAGAGGTCACGCCGCAGGCAGGGAAACACCTGCCCGCCCCAACCCTCACCCCCACCCTCACTCCCCACCCCAACGCGGTCTAACCTCCTCAGCCGACAAAGACAGGCCCGGTTTCCCAGAGGGGGTACCGAGAGGAGATACCTGCCTGCTGCGTCCAGAGGGCGGGCGTGTGGCTCCAGTGGGGGGGAGTGTGGCTCCAGTGGGGGCGGGCGTGTGGCTCCAGTGGGGGAGTGTGGCTCCAGTGGGGGGGAGTGTGGCTCCAGTGGGGGAGTGTATGGCT
>VSMD01077909.1:0-43555 GCA_008750895.1 Mirza zaza | reverse complement strand
TGAAGAACAAAAATCAAAATTTCAATTAAAAATAATGCCAAGAAGTTGTAGTTATCTGTGGTTGAGTCCTGATTGTTATTATCTGTCTGCCAGAGCTTTTGAGGGAATCTGTGTTAGTCAGTGGCAAACATTGGAAAACCAGCTTATGCTAGCTGAAGCAAAAGGAATTTACTCACATAAACTAGGACAGCCAAGGGCATGCTGGTTTCTCCTACAGCATCTTCAGGCTGCTTCTCTCTCCCAGCTCTGCTTTTCCCTTTGTCACATCAATCCCATTGGGGCACAGAGGTGGCTACTGATAGTTCCAAGCCTCACAAATGTGGTAATCCCAGCAGAAAGAGGCAGTCTTTCCCCAAAGGTCTAGCAGAAAAATTCCAGGGAGAATTCTGATTGACTTTTTTGGATTATCTGAGAGAAGTAGAGATTTGACAAACAGAAACAGACATCCCTTTCCAGAATTTTTTTTTTTAATGAAAACTCAAAATTAACTGTCCTCTCATCATTTCTTCTAGGTCTTTTGAAGGAACGCTTTACAAAAGAGGGGCTTTGCTGAAAGGGTGGAAGCCTCGTTGGTTCGTTTTGGATGTAACAAAACATCAGGTAATACTGTTAAAGCAAAAGAAATGACTTTTGTCTAGGCTAGTCTCAGTTCCTGGCTATTACTCGGACAGCAGACAGATACATTCTTCGCGTAGAGACTGCTCTCCTAGCACCTCTCATATGCAGTCAAGGGGGCTCTTCCAGGGCTCCAGATGTCCTTGAGCAAGGACAAGTACCCTTCTGAGGGAAGTTCAGAGGCTATAACAGTTGAGCCTAGAGCATAAAGAGCAATAAAACTTTTTTTTTTTTCAATGCTTAAATATCTCCTGCTGCCAGCTCTTAAGACCCAAATCAGAGAGCTCCTGAGGTTTTCAGCCTACTATATACATACCACACACACATACAAGGTACAAGCCTGTACCTGTGAGCACTCCCCAAAATACAGATTGCCTTCATCCTTGCAGCTGAAAGCATCCGTTCAAAACTGAGGTGAGGGCATTAATTTACTTAATATCACTGTACTGCTCACTAGAAGACACTGTTATCCCTCAAAGATGGCAGCAGTAGGGGAGCAGAAGGAGCCCTGAAAGAGGCAGAAGGGGATGTGCTTACCTAACCTGAATTCACAGTGGGCAGGTACTAGATTGGACCTTGCTAATAACTATGTCATGAAATCTTTTGCCTGTTGTTAGGTTCTGGACTATTGCTGTAGCAGCCTCTGCAATCCTTAGCATGATAATCTTTGCTCCAGTCATCTCAAGGGAGAGAGATTCCTACGCAAACCTCCAGCAACTCTGTACCCTTCACTAGTGAGAGTTGCATGGCCGTCTGTATTCTGACTGCAGGCCTTACTCCACCTTGAAACTGACTAGTCAGCCTTGATTCTCAATGCATTCATCTATAAAATACAGTCTTTGGGGAAAGACCTGAACTGTTAGCACTATATTGTACTATAGTTGGACCTACATCTAGAATACTCCTTCCAGATGAAGACTCCTTCCTGATGAAAACTATATTTGGGGGGCACTTTTTCCTCCTCATAAGGGGCTTCATGAAGATTACACAGAGTCTCTGTGGGAGAATATAGAGAATGTATTTTCAAAAATACAAATGAAAGCCCTTTTTAGGAGGCTATCCTTTAAAATTACAATGTCTCTGAAATCATAACACCTATACTATGTAGAAAAGTTCTATTAAACCACTAAATATAACATAGAAGAATGTCATAATTTTTCTGTAATTTATAATTACATTTATACTAGCATTCTTACCAATATTTTGGACTTCTTTACCATGAAAGGTATATAGTTTTTCTATTTAGCCCTACTCATACCATGCCTTCAGGGAAAGACAGGGAAAAGTCTGAGGCCAGAACCACAGTATTGGAAGCACCAGACACATTCTTGCCATGTATACCAGTGTGTGAGATCCACAGACTGTAGACCAGTAAGTCTTGTTCACCAGCAATCTCTTTAACTTTTAAAAGTTTTTCATTTTTTTCTTATTCCAAAAGAAATACATGCCAAATTGAAACATTTCATACAGATCTAAAAGTGCCCCTGTGCAGTCAAATGTTAAATTATCTATTGTGGTCCTCAAAAATCATTTTATACCTACATGTTCTTTGGCAACTTTTGGCTCTTTGCTTTTTTAAAATAATGTAACTTGAATAATTTTCCTACCAGTTCGTATAGATTTTCCTTATTCTTTTTGAAAAGCTGTATAGTATTCCATTTCATTGATGTACTTTCATTTAATTAACCAATGCTCCATTGAAAGACTAGTATCTTTTCCAATGTTTAGCTGATAAAAACAGTGTTGAAGGAAACCTATTCATACATGTACCTCTGCATGCTTGTAGGAGTGCTTCTGTAGGATAACTTTTTAGAGATGGGAAACATGTTTCAATAGGCATAAACATTTTAAATTTTAGTTGATACTGCCCTCCAAAAAGTTTCTAACAAATTATATTCCCACTGACAGTATTTGAGAGTACCAACTGCCTTACTGGATATTATCAGCCATTTTGAATACTTCTTAATTGCTTTTCTTTGATCAGAGAGGTTGAATATCTTTTCAAATATTTATAGGTTATCTATATTTCTACTGTGACTTGCCTTTTGAGATCCATTGACCACTTTTCTACTAAGTTTATCTTTTTTTTTTTTTTTTTGAGACAGAGTCTCACTCTGTTGCCCAGACTAGAGTGCCGTGGCATCAGCCTAGCTCACATCAACCTCAAACTCCTGGGCTCAAGCGATCCTTCTGCCTCAGCCTCCCGGTAGCTAGAACTACAGGCATGCTCCACCATGCCTGGCTAATTTTTTCTATATATTTTTAGTTGGCCAATTAATTTCCTTCTATTTTTAATAGAGATAGGGTCTCGCTCCTGCTCAGGCTGGTCTCGAACTCCTGACCTTGAGCGATCCTCCCGCCTTGGCCTCCCAGAGTGCTAGGATTACAGGCATGAGCCACCATGCCCGGCCTAGGTTTATCTTTTTTTTAAATCAATTTCTAGAAATTCTGTACATTTTCTAAACATGAATGTCTATATTTAATTTTTGTTGTTAGACTTAATTTTATTTTTTAATATGTAATACATTTATTTGTTCAAATTTCAAAAAGTACATAAGTCTTTTTTTCCAATCCTTTCTCCCAGCTACCTAGTTCTTCTTCCTAAAGGCAGTGTTATTTTTTGTGTATTCTTCCAGGCACAGTTTAGCATATATAAGTAAGAAACAGGAAAGTATTCAAATAGTTTGAAAAGCTATACATTTTTCTCTTTCTGTATTTCTTATGTCTCATCTGTATCCTTTTGGTTCCAGCTACGATACTATGACTCAGGTGAGGACACAAACTGTAAAGGCCACATTGATCTGGCTGAAGTAGAAATGGTCATCCCTGCTGGCCCCAGCATGGGAGCCCCCAAGCACACGAATGACAAGGCTTTCTTTGATGTAAGTTGATCTTCTCTTTTCCTGGCTCTGCCCTGCACATCACTCCATCTGCCTCCAAGAATTATGGGGTCCTCAGAGCACTTGGTGACTGCAGATGGATGACAGGCCCTTGGCTATGGGAATTGCTCCCGAACTTGAATTTAGCACTCTTGATTCCCAACACTAACCTCTCTTGCTGTCTGTCCCATGTCTCAGAAAAGCTGCAAATTGCTTTGCACAAAAGGAATCCAACCACATATGGAGGCAGATGAACTCCTTGTTAAATGTTAGCTATTTCAGTCACTGCCTACTTTCAACAACAGATGCTACTTCTCTCTGTATTCAGTGGTCTTCATGCTTGACCATCCACAAAATACTGCCCTTGGTCACACATGATAACTCTCTGCCCTAATATCTTCAGCAGCTGTTAGGTGGGCCTTGGGGCATTTTACAGGCCACATGATAGGAGGAGACTTAACTAGTCCCAGGAGTCAAGCAGGGCCCTATTCAGGCCATAAGGCCATTTCCCTGACTCTGGGCTTCCAGTATGGCTCCAGCTAAAGAAAGGGGACACAAAGGCCAACTTCATGGTGCAGATGAATCCCAGGCTTCCCACTGGAGCACAAGGAGCTTCCTCACCTTTTACTGTGTTGGCGCAGTACATGGGAGAGGTCAGAGGCTCCAGCCATTCCTGACCCTTCCTCCTTAGTCAAAGAAGGGCCCAGAAGAGCAAAAGTAGGGCTCTCCCAGTATGTTTCCTTTTTCTGCCAGTACCCTTCTATTAACATCCCCTTTAACTTGGGGGACTAGAAAAATAAAGTGACTATAAAGGTGGTGATGTATGGTAGTACAGGGATAAAAAATACAGAGGTATGGAAAAGGAAGATCACAGGGATTGATTTGTCACTTACCCAAAGCCACAAAACAGCCCTGACTTTCATCTCTGGTTCTCTGTCATTTGGTTCTGTAGCTCAAGACCAGCAAACGTGTATATAACTTCTGTGCCCAGGATGGACAGAGTGCCCAGCAATGGATGGACAGGATCCAGAGCTGTATCTCTGATGCCTGATGCCCATGGTCAACATATGCAGAAGAGGTAGAGGAACTTGGGCTGTCCGACAGAAAAAAGAAAAGCCTTGAGGAGCTAACCACAAGTCATCCCACGACCTGAGGTTCTCCTGGCCAGTCTTACCCAGTTCCCTCTGGCAGCAATTGCTATGTCTACTTAACCTGCAAGGGTATGTCACATAGGTCTGGTCAAGAGCCTGAGGCACTCCCTATATCTTGCACTAAATTGTTCTAACAGGGTCTTAGTGGTTAGGGATCAGAAGATGCCTCCTGAGCCAACTGTCACCTGCCCCCAGGCAAAATGGCTACCACCTACCTGGGTCCTTCTTCATGAAAGCTAGTTCATTTTTGTTCTCCAACATCATAATTTCCTTGGAGAGCTTTTTAACAAGCAAAAATTGAAACCCTCCAAGATTATCTCATATTCTACACAGAATAGGTTTCCTACCAGAGGTACCTACTTGTACTGCCTGACCTTGGAGATGCTCCGTTCTCTGGTGCTGCCAATAGGTGCTTCTGTCTGCCATTGGGGTTCACAGCAAAAGACATCATTGCTCAGTGGCAGGCAAAGAGGGAGCACACAGGATTATTCCAATGGAAAAAGATTGTCCAGGGAATGATGCAACAGTGAACAGGCAAATGCAGGAAAATACTGCTTCCAAAACACTGACTTCTCTAAACTCGAAGTGCTCTGAGGATCCAGGGCCTGTGTTCCTGTGTATTCTTCTGCTCCTGGACAGCTTCTTACACAAAATAACATGCAAAAAGCTGAATGCACTAACCCACAAAACAAACACTTGCACTGAACTCCTAATGAAGATGTTGGGAAGACAGAGGCCATCTATTTGTGACCACACACACCTGTGGCAAAGGCTGTGTAGACCATAGTCACACTGTGGCATGACTGGATACCCAAACTACACTTCTGCACATGAAAAGAACTGTCTTTAGATTTTTTAGATTTGATAACCTTGTATTTGTTCAGATAACCTTGTGTTTGTTCAGCTTAAGATTCAAGGAATGCTGTTTGCTTATTATAAACACAAGCAGCATCTCCGCTACAGCCACTGACACCAATTGGAGTCATAGGTAGCTAGATCATTACATTTGTTTTGAAATGTTAATATGTTAAATACTAAACTAATATTTCAAAAATATGTATATATGATTTCTATATCCTTGTTTTTCAGATAGCCTGCTTATAATTTAATATAAAATTAACTAAACTGATTCATTTATAAGATTTCAATAACAAAATGGTTCCCTTTTTAAAAAATAAGAAATACTTTGTAGATTAAAAATACATTAGATTTTCAAATTTAAAATTACACACTAGGAAATACAATTGTGTTGATATATAAGAAATTGGGGTATAATAAGAATGAAGGACTTTTCTATCATTTTCATTTTATAAATTGCCACCTGTGAAAATGGTTTTTGCACATTATTTGTATTTTTCTTTGTATATGAAATAATTTTTTGTACTTTGTAAAATATGGATCCCATTGTACCTTCAGCTATTTCAGACTGTACACAGTGCTTCTTTTGTAACTGGATTCTTTTAACTTTCATGAAGGCGTTGCATTGCCTTACATTCACTAACCATATTGAATTAAATCGATTTCTTATGAAAAAGTATCCCTCATTCACTGTGAAATAAAGTTCATTCTGCAGTCCACAGCACTCAAGGAGGGTAACATACAGGATACATACATGGGACTAAAGATTCAAAAATAAAACAAAGCGTGACCCACTTTGTGCCTTGGTTCTGCTGATGTCATCCCTGCCCTTTGCTCAGGAAGTGACCAAGGATGCTGGACATGCTGGCATGAGCTTCTGGGTTCTGGACACACTTCTGCTGAGTTTAGATTAAGAGATGTGAGGCCAAGATTCTCACTCCCACTGCCATTCCCACTACAGCGCTAATAAGGGACTTAACTAATTTCATACAGTAGCTTACCTCTTCTGGGTCAGTTTTACCACCTATGGTAATGGCAATCTGTGAAAATTTTAGGCTTGAAACTTTTTTTTTTTTTTTTTAATGAGACAGGGTTCCTGCTCTGTTGCCCAGGCTGGAGTGTAGTGGCACAATCATAGCTCACTGACCTTGAACTCCTGGGCTCAAAAGCGATCCTCCTGCTTAGGCCTCCCAAAGTGCTGGAACTACAGGCATGAGCCACCTCGCCCAGCCTAGGCATGAGATATTGAAGACTGGTTGGGTAGCAGATTTTTCTGCTTCTGGGAACTGTTAAAACTGCATAAATGAATGACCAGTGATTGCAGTTTTAGACAACACTTCCTCTAGTTAAGCCCTTGGAATTTACCTCATTAGACAGCAGGGAATGATTGTTCTCATCTCAGGGCTGAACCTTGAAGTCTTTGGACATCCAGGAACCCTCTGTGAGCCAGGCAAGAAGGTCCCCAAGAGCCACCAACGCTCCAGGTTAGGTAGTGACATCCCCTTCCTTGAGCCTTTAGGTTTCCTCAGTCCTGAGGGTACACTGATCCAGCCAAAGGCCCTCAAGCCCTTTCCTTGGTCCTAAGGCCTCTCTTCCTAATGGCTGGCCTACCATCATGCCCTGCTGTGTCCCTGAGATTCAGTCAGGAGGGAAACAACTGGGACTGTGGGTTGAGCAGGCGCTGTGTTCACTGTATTGGTATCCAGATGCCCTTCTTTCCTCAAGGTCTTAGCTGTGAAGGGGAGAAGGACATAGAGTTCCAAGGGAGAAAGACTCTGGCACCCTACAAGAGCCTTAACAGGGCTCCTCCTTACTTGTGGCTCCTGTGACAAAACCTTTCTACATCTTGGCTCTTGAAAGATGCAGACAAAAGGAACCATATTAGCATAGGTCACACTTCCCAATGCTGTTGTCCCAAGTCCTTTAATCCCACCTCACAAATCTCTCTACCCTACTGTCTCCACTCCAGAACTACAGCCTAAACTGTTATGGCATGGCAGGTTTGGCTCTCAGTGGAAATTAGCATTTTTATTTTTAGGTGTTTCATCAGGAGTTCTTATAAGAGTTATTAAGTAACCCCATCATCCCATAAAGAATTTCTGAAACATTCCAAGCTGATAACCAGGAACTGCCCTCTGCAATGGCAGCTGAAGCTATTTTAAAAAAATAAATTTTTTTTTTTGAGACAGAGTCTCACTGTCTTGGCTAGAGTGCTGTGGTGTTAGCCTAGCTCACAGCAACCTCAAACTCCTGGGCTCAAGTGATCTTCCTGCTTCAGCCTCCCCAGTAGCTGGGACTACAGGCACGTGCCACCATGCCCGGCTAATTTTTTTCTATTTTTAGTTGTTTGGGTAATTTCTTTCTATTTATAGTAGAGACAGGGTCTCGCTCTTGCTCAGGCTGGTCTTGAACTCCTGAGCTCAAGCAATCCTCCCACCTTGGTCTCCCAGAGTGCTAGGATTACAGGCGTGAGCCACCGCACCCGGCCTGAAGCTATTAATTAAACAATGAATTAAGCAGTACTGATGAAGAGATAGGGTTTACAGCAGCCCCATCAAACAGATATATGTTAGCCACATATGTATCTTTTTTATTTATTTTTATTTATTTTTTTTTTTTTTGAGACAGAGTCTCACTCTGTTGCCTGGGCTAGAAGTGCCATGGCGTCAGCCTCGCTCACAGCAACCTCAAACTCCTGGGCTCAAGCAATTCTGCCTCAGCCTCCCGAGTAGCTGGGACTACAGGCATGCACCACCATGCCCGGCTAATTTTTTCTATATATATTTTAGTTGGCCAATTAATTTATTTCTATTTTTAGTAGAGATAGGGTCTTGCTCTTGCTCAGGCTGGTTTCGAACTCCTGACTTTGAGCGATCCACCCGCCTTGGCCTCCTAGAGTGCTAGGATTACAGGTGTGAGCCACCACGCCCAACCTTATATGTATCTTTTTTTTAAAGTAAAAAGAAATAGATTAAAATTTTAATATATTTTAGTTGTGTTTTTTTTTTTTTTGGGGGGGGGGAGGTTTCCCTCTTTTCCTCAGCATTCAGTCTATCTCCCCTGTAAAATAATACCCAGCTCCTGAGTCTCCTTATCCCTCTTCATTTCCATCCCGGTGTTTGTGCATTTCATCCTAACACTGTTAACTCAGGGTTTTTCAATATGCTATTGACACTTTGGACTGAATAAATCTGTTCTGGGGGCAGTCCGGTGCATCATGGGATATTGAGCAGCATCCCTGGCCTCATCCACTAGATGCCAGCAGCACACACCCCAGTTGTGACAACCTCCAGACATTCACAAATGTCCTCTGGGCACAGAGTGACTCTGGTTGATAACCTCTGCTGTAACTGCCTCACCTTCCTGGAATTAGGGGATAAGAAGCCCCGTAGGAAAAAAGTCCAGATTAGAGGGGCTCCTGATGAAGACTCAATTAAATAAATTAATCCACTGCTACCCCCACACTGCCTGTAGCTCTTGGAGCTCCAGCTAAATTGAAGGAGAAGGGGGTCCAGTGAGGACTCTACACCACAGCTCACACATAGCAACTGCCCACAAATCTACCGGTGAATAATAGCCAGAAAGCCACTGGCTACAAAAGCCGCCAGCAAGAGTGCACCACCCTCTCCTGAAAAGTGAAGAAACCTCCTGTTACCAGCCTGGTACCCCAGTACTCCATGAAATTAGACAATATTAAAAATCTACTGAAATTTTGATTCACAAGCTTCCTTTCCAGTGTCTGGTTCCAGAAATTGCTCAGAACTTCCAAACAGATATGTGCTTCCACCATGCAGCGCAGCTATTAGTGCTTTAAAGGAGGCAAGTGAGGACTGTCTGACCGTTTTGAAGACACCAACCAGCATGCTGTCCATGTCAAACGTGTAATGCCAGGAGACATCATGTTAGGATGCTTTGTGAAGAGCTTCCTTAAGAATCCACTATAGGCCAGGCGCGGTGGCTCACGCCTGTAATCCTAGCACTCTGGGAGGCCGAGGGGGGTGGATTGCTGGAGGTCAGGAGTTCGAAAGCAGCCTGAGCGAGACCCTGTCTCTACTAAAAATAGAAAGAAACTAATTGACCAACTAAAAAATATATATACAATTAGCCAGGCATGGTGGCCCATGCCTGTAGTCCCAGCTACTTGGGAGGCTGAGGCAGTAGGATTGCTTGAGCCCAGGAGATTGAGGTTGCTGTGAGCTAGGCTGACACCACGGCACTCACTCTAGCCTGAGCAACAAAGTGAGACTCTGTCTCAAAAAAAAAAAAAAAAAAAAAAAGAATCCACTATAATTGGAAATGTTTCATTCTCAAAAACAAAAAAAAGGCAGACACAGACTGTTGCATGGTGGGAGTCAGGCCGCCTGGGTTCCTGCCTTAAAAAAAAAAATTCTGTACTTGCTGTTATTGGTGATTCTGAAAGTTAGATATTTTGTTTCCATGGGTCAAAAGGTACCTAAGGGTATATGATTCCAAGTGGAAAAAAAAGGGACAGAAATCAGCTACTGGCAATTTTTCCATTTTCATTTGTGTGTGTTAAATACAGAGACATAAAGCATTAATCCAAGGCAGGGCCCAGTGGCTCATGCCTTCAATCCCAGCACTTTGAGAGGCTGAGATAAGAGGATCACTTGAGGCCAGCAATTAGAGACCAGCCTAGGCAACATTGCAAGACCCAGTCTCTACAAGAAATAAGAAAAATTAGCAGGATGTGATGCTATGTGCCTATAGTCCCAGCTACTCAGGAGGCTGATGAGGGAAGATCGCCTGAGTTTAGGAATTCAAGGTTACAGTGAGTTATGGTTGTGCCACCACTCCAGCTTGGGCAACAAAGTGAAACCATCTCCAAAAAAAAAAAAACAAGTCAAATGTTTTCATGAACAAGTTTCAGCAGTTCAACTTTATTATAAATAAACCTGTTAAAATGCCAGCATTTTGATTTTTTTTAAAACAAATATGCTGTCAACTAAATGGTTATTTCTAGCATTTTTATCATACAATAGATTCCATCCATTCACTATCCTTTTCTGAGTTGTCCTACACGCAAGTACATATTTTTGTTTTTCTTTTTCTGAATATTTGAGACAGGGTCTTGCTCTGTTGCCCAGGCTAGTCACCAATTCCTGATCCTCCCACCTCAGCCTCCCAATGTTCTGGGACCGAAGCATGATCCATTTTGCCGGGCTTCACGTACATATTTTTTATGTTGTCTGTCTTCTATGCTATTCCTGTATAAGTTTGCTATTAAAATAAATTAAACTATAAAAAAAAGTTAATCCACATTTAGTCCTTAGACGTGTTCCAGTCCCAAGATAAGCATGCAATCAGTGCTAGTAATAACCATTAAGGTCTGGCTGCACAATATGGCAAAGCCCCAGGAAAAACTAGGAATCTCTCGGCCTCAAGCACAATTTCACTTTTACTCTCTACCCTCCACAGTCCTGACTCACCTTACTCTCAGGGAATCCCCACAGTTCTAGATTCTCCACAGTTCTAGATTCTCCACTTTGCCTCCAGACTGCCTGGATATATTTTAGTTTTTAATAGTGTATTCAACCTAATATATCCAAAATGTCATTTTAATGAGTAAATAATTTTAAAAAACTTAATGAAATATTTTATATTCCTTCTTGATAATAAGTCCTCAAAATCCAATGTGTATCTTACGGCACATCAGTTTGAACTAACATGTTGTCTTTTTTTGAACACCACTTCTCATATACCATGCATGTCATTTTTCCATACCAGTTTTCTAAGTGGATGTTTAACAATTCAGTTTAATTCTGATACTAATTCCCCAGAGTTAGCACAGACCCCACAGGCTCAGTGCTCAGTCCCATAAGACTACCCCACTTCAGACACTAGTTGCAAGTCCCAAGGACTATCAGTACTTATGACCAACCAGCTATAAATTGGGGGATTCCCAAAATCCTCTCTTCACATTCAATAATTCACTAGAACAAGTCACAGAACTCAGGAAAACACTTTACTTACTTTTACTGGCTTACTATAAGGCAGAGGTCCCCAACCTTTTTGTCACCAGGGGTGGGGTTGGGGGTGGGGTGCAGAGCTCAGGTTAGTTGTTTCCTAACCGGCCACAGACCAGTACTGGGCCTGCCCAGGGGTTGAGGACTGTAGCTATGAGGGATACAATTCAGGAACAGCCAAGGAAGAGATGCGTAGGACAAGGCACGGGGTGAGGGTGCATACCACCTCCCCAGCACCTGACCATTTCACCCACCTGAAGCTCTCCAGATCTCAATGTTCAAGAGTTTTTATAACCCAATCTCCAGTCCCCCTCCCTCCCCTGAGGTTGGGAGGTGGGGTGAAAGTTCCCACCCTCTATTCACTCATTCTGTCTTCCAGGTGACCAGCCCCTGTCCTGAAGCTATCCAGGAGTCCCACCCTGAATTACCTCGCTAGCATAAACTCAGGTTTGGTTGAAAAGGGCAGGTTATGAGTAACAAAAGACACTCCTATCAGAAAACTCCAAGGGTTTTAGCCACTGTGTGACAAAGACCAAATGATTTTCTACTACACAGCAACCAGCAATATTTCCACTGCTACCATACTAGACAATGCAGATTGATAGCAGAGCCTGCAGGGGGAAAAGCTAGGAAGCAAGTGTTCTCTCTCTTCCAATTCACTGTATGACCTTGAGCCAGTCCCTTAACTTTGCTTGGTCTTTGACTTATAAAATGAAGAACCCAGATGGTCCATCACTTTGTGATTCTAATTTACCTTGGCAAGGGCTCTGGTTCCAAACTGAGGTGTAAAGGATTTGCTGAAAAAATCTAATAATCTAAATCAGTGCTTCTCAAATTGTAAGGCACATGTGAATCATCTTGTTAAAATGAAGATTCTGATTCAGTAGGTCCAGGGTGGGGTTTGACCTCCTGGTTGGTTGTTTGAGACAGGGTCTTGTTCTGTCACCCTGACTACAGTGCAGGAGCGGGATTCATAGCTCACTGCAGCCTCTCTCCACACACACACACACACACACACACACACACAAATGGGAACTATGTGAGGTGATGGATATGTTACTTACTTTGATTGTGGTAATCACAATGTGTATGTATGTGAAAACATCAAATTGTATACCTTAAATATACAATTTCTTTTTTTTTTTTAAGAGACAGGGTCTTGCTCTGTCTCTGGAGCACAGTGGCACTATCACAGCTCACTGTAACCTCGAACTCCTGGGGCTCAAGTGAATCACCCGCCTGAGCCTCCTGAGTAGCTGGGACTACAGGTGTGTACCACCACACCTGGCTAATTTTTGTTATTTTTATAGAGGCGGGGGGGGGGGGGTCTCACTATGTTGTCCAGGCTGGTCTTGAACTCCTGGCCTCGAGCAACCCTTCCACCCCAGACTCCCACCATGCCAGGATTATAAGCATGAGCCGCCACACCTGGCTGACAGTCTGTATTTCTAATGAGCTACCAGGTGATGCCAATGCTGCTGGTCCAGGGACCACACTTGGACTAACCAAGATGAGTCTCAGTCTGAGAAGCAGATACCAATGGGAGGAAATCAAGAGAGCCTGGAAGACCCAAGAGACCACGATGCAGGCGTGAGCCTTGTGAAGATAAAGAGGAGAAAGGGAAGGTGGGTAGAGGCAGCTTAGACTGCAGGGCAGTTGTAATGAAGTTCAGCAGGGCAGATGAGAAGCTCTCAAGCCATGAAGGGAAATCCCACATCTTCCAAGAATGGGCTGCCTAGGATCCCTGCCACGCGCAATCACTGGCTGGGAGCAGCCCCTGGGAAGCACGGTCTTAGCACAAACAGTAACAGATTTCAGGATACAGCAGCTGGGGCAAATAGGCAATTACAGTCCCTGCAATCAGAGACCTATTTCCTCATCTGTAAATGTAAGGTTGGGCTTATTTATCCTACAGCTTGCACAGCTGTGATGGTCTTTTTACATCATCTCTGCAGTCCCTGGCCCCCTCTAAGCCTAAGGGTTGAACAACAGATGCCCGTTCCCAGTGGAGAGCCCCCCACTTGGGCCTCAGCAGATCCACCTCCTCACTCCCCCAGGTCCCCTGAGGCTCAGCTCGGTGCAGCTCGGCCAGAGGAATGTGAGCCATTCCCGGCATCTCCTCCCCTGTGGCCAGCCCAGAAAGGGGCTGAGGCCTCTGGGCCCTTCTGACAGGAAATTAGCTGGGCCTGGCCTTCCCCACTACCAGCTGCTCTGCTGACCCTGACCCTGTGTTTTCTGAAACTCGATACTGCAAATTTCACAGCTTCTTTTCCATTCCCAAGGCGGCCTGGCTGAGCTGTGTCTAGCAGGGCCTCCAGCCTATATGTGGACTGCCTTCCTGCCCTGGCAAGGGCCCAGGCTGAGAGTGGAGCAGGAAAGCCTGCGGCCCAGACCCTGCTATGACCCTGAGAAGCCCTACCCCTCCGCACAATGAGTCTCCCCACCTCTGAGCCGGGAGACAGATCCCTCGTGCAGAGTGGCTGCAACCTGGGGAACGGGCTGGATGGACACACAAGAGAAGCAGCCAGGAGACCACTTCGGAGGCTATTGCAATGGTCCAAGGAAGGGATGGGATGGGATGGTGAAGATGAGAAGAACTGTGGAGTCAAAAGATACACAGGAAGTAAGATGGAGAAACACTGGTGATGGTTTGGCCACGAGGCTGAGGGACAGATGTGTCAAAGGACTTCCTAAGTTTCTGAGTTGCACAGTGGCATGGATGGTGGTACTCTTTGTGAGATGGTGAACACCAAAGGATAACTGGGGTTCAGGTAGGAGAAAAGATCCTAAGGGTGGCCTTGGACAGGTAGAGTCTGAGGTGCCTTTCAGATGTCCCAGTGAAGAGGCTGAGCGTTTGGATATCACAGAGCAATAAGCCAGAAATACACATTTGGGAGGCAGAAAAGTAGAGATGGTCCATTAAACCTGAGGACATGGATAAAACTGCCAAGGGAGAGAGGATGAAGTGAGCAGGGCCCAGCCTGAACCTAAGGACACTAATGTTCAATGGTTCGCAGAGGAAGATGCCCCTGCCATAGAAGAGACAGAACCAGAAGAATGCTGTGCCAGCAAGGACTGGAGAACAGTGTTTCAAGAAGCAGGGAATGTTCAGGACTGTTGATGCTGCTGGAAAATCTGAACAAGAGGAGGAGTAAAAAATGTACTCTGGATTTAGTGTCTGGAGGTCACTGGTGACTTTAAGGGGTGCTGTTTTAGTGGAGGCAGGTAGAGGCCAAGCTGTCATGGATGGGAGGCATGTGAGGCGTGAGGAATGGAGGACAGGCCGCGAGGCAGCCAGCCCTGGAGACCTTTCCCTGCACACAAAAGGAGAGCTAGGCAGTGGCAGCAGGAGGATGTGGAGTCAAAGAAAGGGGCTTTTGTTTGTTTTTGAAGGAAAGTGAGACTTTAGCATATTTAAATGTTGAGTGAAGGCTGTTCGGACAAGAGGTTGTCAATATGTGAGAAAACAGGGATGACACACAGAAAAATGTTTTTTGAGAAAGCAGGAGGGCTTGCCAGGGCCTCTTAGCAGGGCAGTGGGTGAGTTGGAGGGAACGCACAGCCCATGGTGGAGTTTTCACTGCCGCCCCACAGGGAGGAGTGGGGAGCAGTCCCACGAGTCACCCCATTCTGCTCTGGCCTGAGGAGAAAAACTTCTCTGGGATGCTGAAGTTAAGGAGGTAAGAGTGGCTTCCAGCAGTTCGGAGAGCAGTTTGCCCAGGCACAGACAGGAGGGGCTCAGAGGGAACGTCTCCAACCCTGCGAGGCCGGCTCCTGGGCACTGGGCTAGCTGTGGCACTGCCTCTGGGTACTCTACATGCCCCACAGCCAAGGCCAGTGCCTTGGCTGCCATTTAACACATGCACCTTATGGACTCTATTCAACCCCAGCTGAGGAGTGCAGGGGTTGGGGATAGCCAGACATTGGTGGGTCATGATGTCCTAACTCAGGGTGCTACATCCCTGGGAGAAGAGCCATGGGCCCCTAGGCCTATTATGGACATCAGGCCATTGCCAGTAACAGGATGCCTGGAGACCTGCCGGATGCTGCCCTGAGTCCAGAGTCCTCAGATCCCTCCATTCCAGCCTGGCAATACCACCTTGGCTCTGCTGGTACGGGACAGTCCCAAGCACAGCACAGGGCAGTATCTCAGAGGATGGTCCCTAGACCAGGAGCATCAGCATTACCTGGAAACTTACTAGAAATGCAAACTCTAAGGACATACCACAGATTTACTGAATCAAAAACTCTGGGGGTAGGGTCTAGTACCCTGTGTTTAACAAACCTTCCAGGTGATTCTGAGTCACCCCCTCCATAAGGTATCAAGCCATCCATCTCTCCATTCACTGTCCATCCATTAACCTAAAACACACACATTTTAACCACCCATTTCTCAATCCCATTTAACCATTTCTCAAGCCAATTTAACCATCTGTCTTAGTCAGTTTGGGCTGCTATAACAGAATACCACAGACTCGGTGGCCTATAAACAACAGAAATGGAAGTCCAAGATCAAGGTGCCAGCATCTTGATCTGTGTCTGGTGAGGGCCCACCTCCGGGCCCGTAGCAGGCTAGCTGTCAACCCTACACGTTAACACCTGTGCCTGTCCATCCAATCTGATCTGGGGGCTTACCAGCCTAAGTATTGCTTGATTCATATTACACACATATCTAGTCATCTATTCACTAGCTTCACAACCCATTTATGCTGGAAAAGAATATTTAAGCTCTAGTACTCACCACACCTGCCTCCCCTGAGGAAAATGCACACAAACATTTCTTTCTGCATAATGCTTCAGGATCACATCATGTGTACTAAGTGAAACCAGTTCTTCCCTGGGAAACCCTGATTAGACTAGGGGCTGGTTCTTGGGATTCCTCAACTAAAGGCAACTATGTGTGTGTATGTGTATATGTGTGTATAATTTTATATATACATTACATATATAATGTGTATCTATATATAGTAGCTCGTGTGTGTACTACATATAAAGACATATAGATTCAGATCTATCACACACATGCATACATGTATAACTTCAATAGCTTACCATAAAACTCTGCCCAAATAGGTTGTCTGTATAGGATAACAGATTTAGCCAATCATATACATTTTCTTCATTCTCCTCCTTGGAGAATATGAATGTTAGGTATTATTGAGAAGTCAGGTCACTTCAAGCTCCAGTTCTATCCTGAACAATGCTAAGCTATGTTCCAGTTTTCCATTAAGCCTACTGTATATCTCTGCCTTGAAAGACTGAGACTGGGAGTGGCCCTATAGCTCAGAAGATGTCTGTGCTGCTGGGTGTGCCCCTACATCCCTGCATGAGACCCTCCTTATCCAAGACAAATGTCAAGCTGCCTCTGCTGGAGGGTGGTGCTAGATGGCCACCCTAAAGCACACATCCTCCTTGTCCACAGCTGATCTAAGCAGGATCCCCTTACCTAAGGGAAAACCATGCAAAAGCTGGTCAAGAGAGTATGAACTAAGAGACTGCTACTGTCTTCTACTGAGCCATTCACTCCGTCCTCATCTTACCTGACCTACCAGCAGCTTTGACAATATTCAGGCCCTCTTGCTTCAAACATTTTCTTCACTCTACTATCTCCTGGCTTTACTCCAACCTCACTGGCCATTCCTTCTAAGTTTTGGTGGTTATTCTTCTCCCAAACCTCTAACATTGGAATGGGCCCGGGTGTCATTCCTCACACCTGTTTTCTTCTCTATTTACACTTTCTCCCTAGGTGATCTCATTCAATCTTATGGCTTTAAAAACACCACCTAGAGGGTGATAAGTCCTAACTTATAACTCCAGCTCAGACCTCTTTCCTGAAACCCAGACTCATACATACATCCACTTGAATTTTAATAGGCATCACAATCTAAAAATGACTAAAATTAAATTCCTGTCCCTGGACCCTTCCCTCCCCCAAAAGAAAACGTCCTCTTCTTCAGAAACAGGACCCCTGTCTTAGCAGATGCACTGGTCAAAAATCTTACAGTTGTCCTTTACTGAATTTCCTTTCTCTTATACCCATATCCCATCTATCAGCGAATCCTGATAACTCTAACTTCAAGATTTATCCTAACTGGGACCATTCACCACCACCCTCACCACTGCCAAGCCTGGTCCAAGCCGCCACCATCTCTCACTTGGATTTCTGCAGCAGCCTCCTGACCGGTCTCCCTGCCTGCATCCAGCCTTGCTCTCTCCAGCACACTCTCAACAGAGCAGCCGGGGTGGTCCTTTTGAAATGTAAGATCATGTCACTTCGCTGTTGAATATCATCCAATGCCTTCCCTTATTTCTTGGAGTAAAAGTCTAAGTCCTCACAACAGCTTGTAAAACTCTTCGTGATCTGTCCTCTGCCATCATTCCGCCCTCACCTCCAATACTGCCCTCCATGTTCATGCTATATCAGCCACACTGGCCTCACTGATGTTCCTCAAACATGCCAAGAGTTCCCACCTCGGGACCACTGCATTTGCCGTAGCCTCTTCCTAGAACATTCTTCCCCCAGATATCTTCACAGCTCACTCCCTCACTTCCTTTGGATCTCTGCTCAAATATTACTGTATCAGGGAACCCTCTCTGAGCCTCCATATCCAGCAGCAACCCACCCCTCCCTAAGCACCTCCCACACTCCTGACCTTGCGTTATTTTTTCCATAGCATTTATCATCACCTCATAAATAACTGCCTACTATCTGTTTCTCTCCATTGGAAAGCATGCTTCGTAGAGGCAGGAACTTTTTGTTCGCTGTATATTTTTCAGCACATAGGAGCTTTGTTGAGGTACAAATAGGCAAATAAATCAGCACTTGGTAAAAACTTGTGGAAGGAATGAGTAAGAGTGGCTGAGAGGATGGCTACTGGGCTATGAAGAAGAAATCCAAGCAGAAGGAGCTAGATAGAGAGGAATAAGCACACAGAGAAGAGCAGTGAATTGGAAGACCACAAAGTCCTCAAGTGATGGACAGAAGAGCTGCCATTCCTGACTTTCCAGGTCCATCTTTATGAGGCCCGAATGTCAGTGCTCTCTGTTGTCCATGATATTCTCAAAATCATTCTCCTCTTTCCTGAAAACATTTGGTTTCTTTGTTCCTTGCAACAAAAATAGTCTTGACTTGAATAGTTTCCATCCATCCATCTCTACATACCCTCCCAATCATCTATACATCTACTCATCTGTCTGTAGATCAAACATTCCACTAGTCCATTCATCCCTAGAAGCATCCATCATCCTAGAGCTCACCCATCAATCCATATAACCAAACAACTATCCATCTAGGTGTCACCCTCGCAAAACATCCAGCTAGAGTGGAGCCAGGGTCATAATGGGTCTCAGGACAAGGCTGAGGCAATCCAACTTTGTTGCTAAACAGTGGGGAGCTTATGAAAGGTAAAAAATTATATAGTCAGATCTGTATTTTAGAAAAATAACTCTGGCAGCTGTGAACAAGATAGATTAGAGTGGGGAGTTCTAAAGGCAGGAAGACCAGTTGGGGTAATATTGCAATATTATAGATGATGAGTTAGGGCAGGGGCATGGGGCTTGAGAAAAGAAGATTCAAGAGAGAGAGAGAGGGGAGCAGTCCTGGGAGCAAGGCCAGTCTAAAAGGGCAGGCCCTGCCCAGACGAGGGACTGTCTGGTAGAGGCCCTCAGTTATGCAACCACCAGGCCAGCCCAGGCACTGTTTGCCCTAGCTCTCAAGTGGGGCCATTCCTCCTGCACATTCGGCCCAAGCCATGGGGACAGAGAGTTCCTAGTAAGCCCAACCCAGAACCAGTCCTCTCTGGGCCCACCTGCAGAGCCCTCTGTCCTACAGCTCTAGGCCCTGAATAAATGGTATTTCCCCCACCAGCTCCAGCCTCACAGCTCAGCCCTGGCTATGAAAGCTGGGGCCTCATCTCTATTAATTTCCTTCAAGTCCTCAGAGGCTGGGCCTCAGGCCCAGTGAAGTCACAGGCTGGGAGGCAGCCCTGGCTCCCTGCCCGCCCACAGAGGCTATATTTGGAGCAAGACAACTCCCTATAGACACAGAGCTCAGGACCCACCCCAACCAATCCTGAGTATCCAAGAAGTGTGGTTGTCACTCATGATTTCACTTGTTTGTTTGTTCATTCATTTGTTCACTTATTTATTCATTACACAAATATTTACTGATTCACTAGTATGATGTGGCAGGTACAACAGGATGCATGATAGGAACATATATGCATATGCGCACATATGGGTAACTGTTGTCTAAGCAGGGATGGCAGAACATACTCTGGGTGTCCTCCCTCTGGATTCAGTGATGATGACTCACAATCAGGTGTCTATGGCATCTGTGGGTACCTGTGTGCAGGCACGTGCTCTCTGAGGAGGTAGCTATGACTCAGGGACATGTGGCATCTGCGGGTACCTGTGCGGACCTGTGTCTGAGTGCAGGCACGAGCACAGGCTCTTGCTCTCCAGGGGATGGGGGAAGTGGTTGTGACTCAGCTGCACATGGTGACTGGGAGCCCACAAGCCAGCTGTGACTTTACAGCCTTGCCTACTTGCCAAGCCAAATAGCCAGTGCTGGGTGCAAACATCTATCACAGAGTGTGCACGGAAGAAATCCTGCCGGGGAAACTTCAGTAAGCAGGAGAGACTCAGCAGTCTAGGCCCAGCTTCATCTGCCCCTAGGTCCCTTGCCTACCCCTCCACCACAAGTACAGAGGTCCCACCCTGCCTCCCTCAACCTCTCCAGTCCTGCCTCCTGGAGGTTCATGTCCGCTCCACCATCACCCCTCACCACCAGCCCCAGGTGCACACACATCAGGAACCAGGCCCAGAGGTACAGAGAGCTGTGGCCTTCAAGCTGCCAGCCCAATCCATTTTTCTACCACACCAAAAAACTAATCTGTCCCAGCCCCCACGATTGCTTCTTTCTCCAACTTCTGAACCTCTGAATCGCAGTCGCAGCCTTACCAAGCGCACTCCGGGGACATTTTCAATCCACTGCGGGCCTCCCACGGCCCTCCCCATCGGCCTCTGCCCCATCTTCACCTCTGTGTTCCTTGCCCCTATCTCTCCCTGGCTGTCTCTGTCCTTATCTGTCCCGAGTCTATCTTTGTCTCTTCCCCCAGTCAGGCTGTCTGTAGCAGAGGCTTCACAAGCGTGGAGGTGCTGACAGAGTGGGGGTGTGGGGGAAGACACTCTGTGTCCCTTCTCCAGCCTTATCGGGAAAACTGAAGTCACTGCTCAGGGCTCAGGCTGGAATTTCGCCCTAGATGACCTTGCTGGGTTTGCTGGGGCCTCCGCGGGGACAGGCAGGGTCAAAGGAGTCAGGAAACAGGCCCCTGCTTGCTGGAGCAACACGCTCCTCCCGCCCTCCTCCCCCACTCTCGTCCCAATAGGCCGCCTCCAGCCGCAGCCGTCTGCGGAAGACGCTCGGGGGAGGGCGGCCCTGTCCTAGGCACTTGCAGGGACACGGCAGGGGGCTGTGTGCGTACCTGGACTCGTGACCGAGGGTGCAGCAAGGGGAAACCGTCACGGGCCTGAGGAGGAACGGGCGGGAGCAGCCGCCCACCGCCCCACACGCCGCAGCCTGCGCCCGGGGCACGCGCTCCGGCACGGGATGGCGGGAGGCCCTCAAGTGAGGGCACCTGGGTTTTGTCTCCCAGTCGCCAATGCCTGAGTCCCCCTGGGCAACTGCCTAGCTCCCTGAGCCTCGCTTTCCGCATCTGCAAATTAGAAACGCCACGCCAACCTTCAGAGTGGGGGGAGGAATGAGATCGCGTCAGGGCTGCCTCCCACTGGGCGCTCGGAGACAGCTGCTTTCCTCACCGCGGCCGGACCCGCGGGCGCGGCGCACGCCTGCCACCTGGCGGCCGCGCCTGCCTCCCCCGCCGCCACGCACGCATGCGCAGATGTGCCCCTGCCCCGCCCCGCCCCCTGCCCGGGGACCCCCTTCGGCCGTACCCCGCCCCCTTCCCGTTCCCTGCGGGGGTCTGCACCGCAGATCGTTTCCCTGGCTGGCGTGAGCGGTTTGCACCCGCTGGGTCTCGGCCATTTGAGGACCTGCCAGGGAGACTCGGGATGGTGAGATTGGACTTTACTGGGGCGCGGCGCGGGCGTGTGGGGAACCCGCGTTCCCATTCAAACCTAAATGTAGGCCGGGAAGGCTGCTCACCAAAATCCCAGCAGATTGTCTCTGGAGAGTGACATTACAGCGAGACACTTTATTCTCTTTGCATACCTGCTTTTTCTCGATTTTCCATATTGGGTATGTATTCCTTGGTGACAGGTTAAAAAACTACAAACAGGGTCTCGCTCTGTCACCCTGGATACGGTGCACTGGCTTCGTCACAACTCACAGCAACCTCAAACACCTGGGCTCAATCGATCCTCCTGCCTCAGCCTCCTGAGTAGCTGGGACTACAGGCATGCACCACCATGCCCGGCTAATTTTTTTCTATTTTTTGTAGAGATGGGATCTCGCTTATTGCTCAGGCTGGTCTCGAACTCCTGGCTTAAAACTCTTGGCCTCAAGCGATCCTCCCGCCCTGGCCTCCAAGAGTGCTAGGATTACAGGTGTGAGCCTCTGCACACCTGGCCTACAGTTAAAAAAAAACATTACATGGAGAGGGAGAAAAGGGGCCTAATTGGCCTGTCCATCAAGGGAATTCTGGAAGTTTTCAGCTTTCTTCATTTGCATAAAGACACCCAGAGTTCCCTCTGAGAAATGAAGACTGGGACTTGAGGCATTGGGGTTGATGGTCCATTTTTCACATATGCTGGCATTAACTTTCTTTAAGAAGAAAGGTAGGAGGCCGGGCAGTGGCTCACATCTGTAATCCCAGCACTTTGGTAGGCTGAGGTGGGAGGACCACTTGGGACCAGGAGTTCAAGACCAGCCTGGGCAACATACTTAGACCCTGTCTCTACAAAAAAAAAAAAAAAAAAGCAACCCAGGCATGATGGCACCTGTAGTCTGAACTATACACCTGTAGTCCTAGCTACTTGGGAGGCTGAGCCAGGAGGATCACTTGAGCCCAGGAGTTTGAGGCTGCAATGAGCATTCTAGCCTGGGCAGCAGAGAGAGATCCTGTCTCAAAAAAAGTAAATTAATTAATTAATTAAAAAGAAAAAAAGAAAAAAGTGTCCCTAACCTCAGGATAGGGTGAGGTAGAGGCTCCAAATAGACCAGAAACTCTTGAGAATTGAGGTGCTGGCCCGTCGCTATTGTCTGGTTCAAGCTCTGATTGGGCCCAGAGGGGACTAGATCCAGGATACATTTGAGGACAAGGAATTTATTTCAGAAAAGGGACAGCATTTGCAAGGACCTACTTGGTGCCTGCGCTGGAAATAGGGTAATGAGGAGGCTGCCCCTGCCCTTAAAGAGCTCTGGGCTCACCTTTGGGAAAGCTCATCAGAGCTGGGGTGCCAGTGGGGAGCCTCACCCCACTGCTGTCAGGCAGATCAGCAAGAACATCACAAATGGCAGTGGAAGTGGCAACTGCTGGTTGAGGCCCTGGGAGGGGGAGTGGAGAACAGCTCTGGCCACCACAGGAAATGGCCACCAAGAAAGCCACAGGACCCCTGAGGGGAGAGCAGAGATGGGGGTCTTTGGGGGTGTACTGGGAGTTGGCAGTCACAGGCCCTTGAGATCCACTCCACAGACTTGCTGGGGCCTTCCAAAGAGCAGGTGTGACTGGGGAAGTGGAGTGTTCTGGGCAGTCACCCTCATCTAGGACCTCATTTGTTCACTCATCCATTCAGACAGTTGCCAAGTTACCTGCCTTTGCAAGACACGTTGCAAGTTACAGACCTGCCTGTGGAAATGCAAAGAGAGAGTACCTGAGGTGTTTCCCGAACTCTCAGAAGTAACTTGCATGACCTACCACATTCACCTGGTAGATTTTCTCAGAATTTGCCAGCCTACCAGCAACATGCCCGTTAAGCGGTCTGGCCCAGCCCAGGTGGAAAGCCCCTCTGCATGTGACTTTCTGAAGAACATGCATGAAGACAAAACACTGGACAGGGTTAGTGTCTCTTATGTATGACAGGTTGCCACCATGTGCCTCCAGGTGTGACACCCTGAGGACACATCACCTATGCAGTATTCCTAACCCACTCAGGGTGACACAGTAAGGTGAAACCAAACTAGAGGCAAGGTCTGTCGGACTCTAAAGTCCAGGCTCCTTTCCAACTTAGTGCTCTACAGGCTGGATTTGGGGTCAGGGAGGGAGGTTCAAGTGCTAACCACTGGTAAACCCAGCCTAGAAGGGCAGCCGCTCTAGAAAGAAACCATTCACTCTGTCCTTTAGCCATCTTCCGGCTAGCTGCAGTGAAGAATACAGGGCTTTGGGACTTTGGGGATGAAATCCTCCACCTCTCCACCATTTGGGGATAGCCTGTGTGTTCTTTTTAAGTATTTCAGACTACAAATGCCTTCCCAAAAAGGAACAGAGAGAGCCCAGTCTGGCAGTGCCAGACAGCGATGCTGCTCTCATCAGCCTAGACTACAAGGAAAGCGGAGGACCAATGAACACAAGGGTGGCAGCAGTCCTGGCACCCCCCAAAACTAGCCTGTGGGCAGAGTCTTCCCGGAAGCTGCCCGGGATGGGCCAGACAGCAGCAAAGGGAAAATGTAGAAAGTGGGGCTCAGAGAGCCTGCTCTCTGGCACCTGCATGGTCTGGTCCATGCAGAAATCTGGTCCAAGCAGAAAGGGGGAGAGGTGATGTGAAAGGGACAGGAAAGGAGGACTTCGGTCAGGTAGGGAGGAGGGGGTGGGCTGTGTGGCTTGGGGACTGAACAGAATGGGGGTTACTAGACAAAGTTTTCATCTGCCCACTCCTAAAGTCCCACTGGCCCTCAGCTGGCCCCTGTGGACTGCTGTGGAGGTAGACATAAACAGAGGAAGGCCCGCATTCCTGTGGGTGCACAACCCTAAGAGACATGGCTTGCGTCTGTGTGGTGGGAACAGGAAAAGGAGGCTGAGTCCAACCCTGCTTGGAATTTAGTGTCCACCACAAATGTACCCACTACCCAGGGCCAAAGACTCAGCACCCTCAGAAGGGTCAGGGGAAGCTGAGCACAGGACTCCAAAGGGTCTGTGCCCTGCATGTAGGAGTGACTCATGGTGACTAGCTAGGCGTTAGGAGATAGAAACACACTAAGAAATAAAAATGTTTGACATCGAAATGTAATGAAAGGACCAGAGAGGAGGCGGATGGTGTAATGAATAGCATCCTGGATGAGGGTCTGAAATCCCAGTACGGATTTGGCATGTCCCTTTCTAGTTCCTTCTCTGCAAAGTGACCGGTTTTGATCAGATGATCTCTAGGGACTAGCCAGTTCAGGCATTCTAGAGGTAGTGCAGTTACAGACAGTAAACAGCACAAATCTTGAATGTAAAGTTGATAGATTTCTACATAGGTAACCACCACCCATTTCTAGCACCCCAGAAGGTTCAATTGTGTTCCTTCCCCCTCCCACCCCCTCCCACCCTAGGTAACCCCATTTTCACTTCTAAATCTACAGAATAGCATTCTGTATTCTGGAAATTAATATAAATGGAATCATAGAGTATGTGCTCTTTTGTATATCACTTGTTTGTTCAACATAATGTCTGTGAGATTCACCCAAGTTGTATTCTCATATTCTCACAGTAATATGTTCATTTTCACTTAAGTGTAGTATCCTTTGTCTGAATATATCACAATTAATTTTTCTATTCTCTACTGATGGATATTTGGGTTGTTTCTGGTTTGGGGCATTCAAAGCTGCTGTGAATCTTCTTACCTAAGTCTTGCTGGACTTAAGCCTCATTTCTCCTGAGTAGGTGTTTCTTTGGCTTTAGTAGATATTGCCAAACAGTTTCTCAAAGTTGAGGAGTGATTTTTACAATCTCAAATTGAATATATAAATAAAGGTGGGAGTAGGTGGGAAAGAGAGAAAAGAAATAGATATTCCATAAACTATTCCCAATTTTTTTCAATAAATTTCGAGCACTGGCCCTGCACTAGTAAAGGTTGTGAGGCATCTCTTCCACACTTCCACATGGCCTGACCTCATTACCTGATCCTCACCCCGCTGGGGCAGCTGTGCCATGCTGGGACTACCCTAAAGGTGCAATGAAGGCTTTGCCACATAGAAAAAGCACCAGTGCTGTATGGGACACATCACCACCTGGGCAGTAAATCTGAAAATTCATTCCTCACCAGCTGCTGAATGGTACTGACAGACCCACCATGTTTCACCACCAATCAGAAGAAACGGGTGTCAACACAGCTTTTACATATCATGCCTGGGCAACCTGCACAGAAAGACTATAAAACATATCCAAAGCAATTCCCTTCGGATCTATGTAGAAAGGTCCTTACAGAGAGTTTCTGAAGCACAATGCCCCACACTTGGTGTGCCAAAGCTCCTGCCCCCTGCTCTCTCCCTTCCAGGTTTCCCTCATTTACACCAAAAGAGGTGAGTCAACTCCTGAAAGAAAGGGAAACCCTGACCCTTTTGTGTTCTGCATAATAGAACTTGCCTTTCTGTAGAGCAGGTTTTCTCAACCTCGCCACTGTTGACATTTTAGTCCAGATAATTCTCTGTTCCTGGGGGGCCCCCCTATGCATTGTAGGGTATATTACAGCATCCCTGACCTCTACCCACTTGATGCCAGTAATACTCTCTCCAGTTGTAATAACCGAAAATGTCTCCAAACATTGCCAAATGCCCCCTGGTGGAGGGGAAAATCGCCACCAGTTGAGAATCACTGCAATAGCAAAAGAATAGTTTTAAAAAAACACCAACTAGTGTTCTCTCTCTCACCCACCTTCCCTCTAAAAGGGAAAGATCAGCGTTCCAATGCACAATCAAACTGGATTGAGTGGGCCCGCTTAGTCCACAATAAGAGTTTTATCTTGGTAGCCACATAAAACAAAACAAAACAAAACAAAAAAACACTGTTTACTCTGGTAAAAAACTGAAAGGCATAAAAAGAAAATACAGGAAAACAGAGGTAAGAGGATTTGGAGGTAACAGCAACAATGAATGAGAAATCATCTTTGTAAGTTCCCGTTTGAGAGCTGACACATCAGCCATGGTTTTGCCCACATTAGTGACTCAAACACCAAACATAAGGCCATAGTCAACTTCTTGGGGTCTAAACACCAACCCTAGTGTTTTTAGGAAGTGTCCCTAAAGTCTTTCTCATTATATAAAAGTAAACATACATACACACAACTTTACCCCACTGTTTTATTAAATCAGTTTGAAATGTATGTTGTTCTGGTATTTTAATTTTCTTACTGGGTCCATTTTACTAAAAAAACATACAAAAACATTTTTAATATATCTTAGAAAAATTAGCAAAAAATTATAGTTGAGCATATTACATCGTACAATGTTTCAATAAGAATGAAGATTATAAATATTTGGTTTCCTCTCAACATAGCATATCACAAAAATACATTTTTAAAAATTTTTTCATGCATAATTCCTATAAATGATCATATCTCTCCCTACTTACTAATGAAAAGGCCTGATGATGACAAGCACTCAAACACTTCTGAGATTTTCTGTACAGTAATTACAAAAGTAAAACCACCACAGGTTCCATTAGCACTTTGACAGTTGACACCATTTTAAATATTAAGAAGAATTCAGTTAGCATGAAAATATCATTCCAAATGGGATTTACTTTCTGTGCTTTGATTCGTTAACATCTATCTTAGCCAAAGCACTATTTTAAAGGATTTTTGCCTCCTGGAGATACTGCCACCGAAGCCAAGATGTAAGCCAGTAACCCAATGCTTTAAATAGAAAGCTTCTGCACAACCACACAGAACTGCCTGGTCAAGTGAAAGTCCACATGAGACCAGAAAGCAGGCAGTCCTCATGCTGACACCCCAGAGCCAGACAGTGAGGTCCATGGGAGCCTGTAAGCCCCAGGTCATGTTTTCAGTGGTAGCTGTGGCTCAAGCCAGGTTTAAGGAAGGACATTCTGCAAAGGTACATGGCCTATTTCACCACTTCCCAAAAGTAGAAATTCACATTTTTCCACCACCACCCTCCCTACCATGCACAGGCTATTAAGACTCCCAAACCCATACTGTTTCTGCCCCATAGGTTTCACACAGGCCATCAGCTTCTTTGTAAAGTTTCTTTTTCTTACTTTGGAATGAGGGATACTGCAGTCCCCTGGTGTGATGTGTACTGAAACCACAAGAAAGGTTCCATTTCTCATCTGGGTCTTGATCTAATATATCTCCCAGCTACTGAATAAAATGATACTGATAAGGAGCTGAGCAGAAACCAGCACCCAAATTAGCTGTTAAATTTCGAAGGCACATAATACAAAGATATTTTAGATAATAATCTAAACTTTATAAAGGCAACTATCAGAAATCATTAAATAAAGTTACATTTTTATTAAACAGCTAAAAACCTTAAGATAAACTTCTAAAGATCATTTCATTGGCAAATATTTTCCAGTCATAAAAGGTGGTATTTAAGGAATTATATTCCAGTTTCTCCTCATGCAAATAAATACATACATTGAAATCCCTAAACCATATTCTCTATATGTGTACATCTTTTTGGAATAGCTTCCTTACTACTTTTATGCAAGCACTAGCGTGTAAGACATGTGAGATTCTCTGTCCTCATTTAATACTTGTAGAGAGAGAAGGACTTTAATTATTCCACTGAATTCAGCCTCTTCTTTTTCTTAGCAACAATTGAACTATCCCCGAATTTATTTACAATTTTAAGCATTATTGCTGTCCATGGAGTTACTACTGCCACTTATAAATTATAAGTTGTGTTGGAAGGCTTGACACCATGAATAATATTCTCAATCCAAAGATAAATCATGTATGAAAACCTTCCTCAATACTCCTTTCAAATCAGATGCATAGAAACTATGATCCCAATTTCCCTGTTACACTTATTTTTATTGGATAGTTCCACTACTGTCACCCATGGAGGGAGGGAAAAGGCAGAAAAGCTGCCCACCTAACAAAGGTTAACATCATGGCTCAGTAACAACGCACCATTATCTTCATGATATTTTCAATCTAGCAGACATACAGTCAACCTCCCATTGTCCATATGCATATAATCTGCTTTATAAATTATCCAAATAACTTTTATTTCAAATTAGCTTTTCTACTCCTTAACATAATCCTCTCAAAGCCTGGCATATACTAGGTAGCACATCATTTGCTAGAGAAAGAGTACAAGAGAGAACGAGAGAGAAGATCAGGTTTTGAGTAATGAGCAAAGGGATGTTTTCCTTTGAGGTGAGGGGAAAGGAGATGGGAATGATACAAGCCAGTGTATGATGGATAGGGAAGAAATATCTTAGTAGAAGCTACAAAACCTCCACTGACCAGATCATATTCCAGAAGTGAAAGGCAGTGGCTCCATGATTTCTCCATCAGAGCACCAGTGGTCAATGGCGTTTCATGTCAATTGGAATGAAATGGCAAGCAGACTGGCCAATTTAGTTTAAAAACACATACTTAGAGAAGGAAACATTCTGCCAAAGGAAAAAGCTGACACCCAGTCCAAAGAGTTCTGACTGTCCAATGATACTGAGCACCTATGCCCCACACCCCTCCAAGTGCTGAAGATGATGGAGTTGACTGTGCTGTCTGCACACTGCCTCATTCGGAGAAGAATATGACAGAACTAAAAAGGTAATTTTCAGAAGCTGAAGAAATTTTCAAAGAAAGTAAAGAGCTTGACAATGTTGCCTTTTTCTCTCTCTCTCTTTTCAGGAAGATAAATAGGAAAGCTTCCTTAGGCTATTGACCCAATTAGAGGCACTGAAGGAAGAAGAGTTAGAAGCAGCAAAGCCCATTTCTTTTGTCTTTAGCATAAAGCTCTCCTGCCATGCAGTATCTACACAACTGATGTGACTTCCATCACATGCAGTCACTCTGTGGTCTTCTTCCCTTTCCAGTTCTTCTCTCTCTCTTCAAGTTCTGCCTGGGTGAAAGCTGCAGGTCCCCAGTTAGTGATCAGGTGAGGGTTCTTTGAACCTAGGAGACAAACATGCTTTAAATATAGGAAATACTTCATTCTTCTATGTACATTATCATTTCTCCACATGAAAAAAAAAACGAAATGTTTCTACTATATTTCTTTTCTAAGGAATATTCATAAATGTCATACCAGCTAAAAAAACCCAGATGTATACAGAGGGGATTAACTGGGGCCCTCCTACCTATTAGAGGGCAAGTTATTCAAGAGAAATTTACCTAAACAGCTTGGTTTTTAAACATTTGGACTAAAAAGGTTGTGTGTGTGTGTGTGTGTGTGTTTTCAGTATAATTCAAATATACGAATAAAACAAAAATATTTTAAAAGTAAATATATTACTTCATGGAATCTGTTACCTGGTTCTATCAGTCGAATTAATCCTTCATGATGGGCTACTTTGTCCTTCCAGCTCTTGGTCTTATTAGTTGCCATCTCCAGCTTCTTTTTAACTCCCTGGAACAAAAATTGGATTTGGGACTATGCAGACACACCAGTAGTTTAAGAACCAAATAACAATGATTGGGCCCTTACTGTATGCTTGTAGATTATCTCATTAAATCCTCATGGCCACTCAGAGAAGCAGGAACTATTATTAACCCCCACTGTACAGAGTGGAAATGTCACACAGGGAGGAAACAGTAGAGCTAGGATTGGAACCCAGACCATACATACACTAATTATAGATGAATGCATACGATCCTGTGTGCCAGTTATAGTTTACTTGCCTCTCTGCTCCAAATCCACTCTTCACTGTCCTGCTGGTGATATTAGAATCATTCTCCCTCACTAGGTGGCAGTAGCTGTAAACTTTGTCAGTAGAGGGTGCGGAAGGAACAAGGGGCTTTTCTTCCAGATTCCACTTGGTGCATTTCTGTGACACTCAGGACACCCATGGTGCTCACCCACAGTGAGTTTTCATGGCATCTCCCAGAGGGCAGCTTCCCAGTGAGCTCTGCTGGCACAGCACCTGGGCATACTTTTCTGCCATGTGTGGGCTCCCTCCAAAGAGGTCTAGCTCACAGCATTGGGGTTAAAGGACAAGGGACCCTTTTGCAGTTTGTTCCTTCCCTGGATCTCTCCCTCAGTCCTAGAGGCAGTGGCTGGGTCCCACATCTGCCATTCCTGCATTCTTCAAGTCGTCTTTACAGCTTAGTAGGTAATCCAGTTATGACTGATAAGTTTTTGAGGGGGAAGGGAATCTTCTGGTGATGACTGGAAAACTTGCTAAATAAATTCTAAAAGAGCTGTAACATTTAATTTTTTTATATTAAACCTTCCCCACTCAAATTATTGTGTGATTTGTCTCCTGACTGAACTCTGACTGATATATTTACCTCCCATAAAAACTTCCTCTCTTTCTTCTGACAGGTAAGCAAATATCCTATTATTGAAAAATGTTTTTGCTTTTTTATATTAAACACACAAGTTTGCATGGCCCAATGTGATTACCTCGTACTGCTCAAGCGCTTGTTTCCGCTCTAACTCAAGCTGCTCCAGCTGCTCCATGGCCTCCTGAAGGGCACGTTCTTTCAGGACACGCTGATTCTCCAACTCCTGCTTCTCCGCTTCAGTTGTCTGGATGGCCTGCTGCTGCTCCAAGTGCCACTTTTCCAGTTCAGCCCTTTTCGAAGACTCTTCCTCCAACAACCTATAATGGGAAGGTCTCAGGATCAGATCCTGCCCAGGTCACCACCCTGACCCAGCAGGTGAGGGAGGTATTTTAGACAAGAGAATATTTGAAGTCATCTCATGCTCCTCTCTCATTTTACAAGGAGGAAACTAGGAACCAGAGGAATTCATATTCACAAAGCAGGTAAAGTAGCCCATGTGCCCTGCTCCAAGCTCTCTCAGTTTCACCCTTTTTTGAAAAGAAAAAAAAAATGATATTTAGGCTATAGCTTAATGTGTGCCAGGAACTGAGCTAAGAGTCAAGTGTATTTTCTCATGGTGTATAATCCTCATGGTAAACTTAGATACTACTATTCATATCTTAGAGATGAAGCAAATAAGGCACAGGTTAAGTGCCTTATTTGCTTAATAAAGCAAAGGTTAAGTGACCTGTACTAGGTCGCCCATCTGCCAGGTGGTACAGCCAAGTTTTGAAATTTGCCTGGTTGCTACAATATTAAAACATTTTTCATCTAGTAAAAACCTATTACCAAGGGAAAAGCTGATAATCAATGAAGATTAAGGGAGAAGGAGCTAATATAAGGCAAGATAATAATAGACAGTATTTATTGAACAATTACTGCATGTCTGGCACTTTATCTTCATTATTGCTAGCCCCTTAATAATCCTGCAAGGTGTTATCCCTACGTTACAGATGAAGCCTTAACCATGGGGACCCAGCTTCCAGACTCAATATCCTTCTTAAGACACACTCCAGCTCCTTAGATGTCTCTTGGAATTTGATGTCCACAACTGAACAGAACACTGCAAATGTCTGACCAGTGAAGAGTTTATTTATTCACTCATTCAAAACGTATTTATTATGTGTCTTCTATGTGCTTTTCTAGGCATTGGGGATATAACCATGAACAAGGCTGGATGGGCCGCTGTTTTTTGCCTTCTAGTGGTAAAAGTATGGAAGGGGAATGGACATTTGCAGATGCTTAGGTTGCCCAGCCTCTGAACCCCCTTCATGTGTCTAGAGAATCTGTCACAGTAGGAGTCTTAATGGAAGGCAAGGCCCACCTCCCACTACAGAATCCACTAGCAAGACACCTGCCCTACCACCCATTGGCAGCCAGGACACAATGGAAGCATGAGCAGAAGCCCCTCCTAGACTCTGAAGCAACTGATACAAAGAAGCAGAGCCAGTGAGAATTTATCTTGCTGGTGGCAGCTACATTCTATGTCGAGAGCTCCCGTGGGCAATGCCTAGTACCAACGCTGGCATCAGTGGCATCCACTGGACTCTTCCCATGCCAGGTTTGGGACGTAATTGGGGCTATTCATCCTCCCTTGGTTCCCACCTGCATTCAAGGCTGGCCACCTGCCTTTCTGTGAAAATGGTGAACTATTTAAGACACTTCCAATAAATTATTTTATTGTTTTAGTTAAGACAAGTTGGTTTCTGTGGTTTGAAAACAAGACTCCTGACCAGGCCAGGCACAGTGGCTCATGCCTGTAATCCTAGCACTCTGGGAGGCCGAGGCGGGTGAATCATTTGTGCTCAGGAGTTCAAGACCAGCCTGAGCAAGAGTGAGACCCCATCTCTACTAAAAATAGAAAGAACTTAGTTGGACAACTAAAAATATACAGAAAAAATTAGCCAGACATGGTGGTGCATGGCTATAGTCCCAGCTACTCAAAAGGATGAGGCAGGAGGATCAATTGAGCCCAGGAGTTTGAGGTTGCTGTGAGCTAGGCTGATGCCACGGCACTTTAGCCCAGGCAACAGAGTGAAACTCTGTCTTAAAAAAAAAAGAAAAAAAGACTCCTGACCAAAGACTTCAGTGCCTCACTATCTGTACCTCAGCTTTATACCAAACATCAAAGGTTTACTGATGGATTAAAGGTGATAATGCATGTAAGGTATTTACATGCCTACCACCTAGTAAGTGCCAGGTAAATCAGCGGTCCCCAACCTTTTTGACACCAGGGACTGGTTTTATGGAAAATAATTTTTCCACGGATGTCAAGGGGGTGGGGGAGCTCTGCAGCCTGGTCCCTAACAGGTGCAGGAATAAATAACAGCTCAGGTTATTACAGTGGGACTATTACCTCATTTGCTCTGGATACTTCAAATTCATTAAGGCTGCCTAAGACTGGATGAGGTATTTGGCAACCACATTACAGAAGTGAAACCCTCTTTTCAAAAGAACTGCTTAATATTAAACCAAGTCTCCTGGATCCTATAGTTCTACTGATATTTTAAATTATCTACTTGGTTTAAAACCATCATTCCAGCCTGTCAATATCTTTTTTGAATGCTTATTTTTAACATTCTACACATTATATTAATATAACTTCCCCATCTGCATATAAGATAAAGGAACAGAGAGCAAAACGCTCTGAGTGACTACAAATGTCAGACATTATGCTGACCACTTGGCATGCATTATCTCATTTCATCTTTACAACAACCCTACAAGGTTGGCAATTACCCCTATTTTACAGATAAGGAACTGAAGTCTCAAAGTGTGAAATAACTTCTCTAAAGTTACACAGCTAGAAGTACCAGAGCTGGGAATCAAACCCCGACCTCACCCCAGAGCCTAGTCCCAACTCCCTTCAAATTCATGAAAAGTATTGTATCACCTGGGCTGGGCACGGTGGCTCACACCTGTAATCCTACCACTCTGGGAGGCCGAGGCAGGCAGATTGCTTGAGGTCAGGAGTTCGAAACCAGCCTGAGCAAGAGCAAGACCCCATCTCTACTATAAATAGAAAAAAATTAATGGCCAACTAATATATATAGAAAAAATTAACTGGGCATGGTGGCGCATGCCTGTAGTCCCAGCTACTCGGGATGCTGAAGCAGAAGGATTGCTTGAGCCCAGGAGTTTGAGGTTGCTGTGAGCTAGGCTCACGACATGGCACTCACTCTAGCCTGGGCAACAAAGTGAGACTGTGTCTCAAAAAAAAAAAAAAAGAAAGTATTGTATCACCTGAAAGAGAGACTGTTGTTCCAGGTGACCCCAAAGAGTAGAACTTGGATTCATGCACTCCTTCAGAAAATATTTCTTGGGCACTTACTGTGCACCAGGCACCACACTAGTTGCTGGAAATACAGACACAACTAACGAATGCTTCTGGGCCTAACAGATCCAACGTGGGTAAAAGTTATAATAGACAAATTATGGCTCAGCCTCAAGAACTTTCCAATAACTTACAAATGTTAAATAAGCAGTTTTCTTCTGAGTTCCCATCAGAAGAGGCTACATAACTTTCAGGATTGCACATCAAAACTTAACTTCAATTTTAATGAAAAAAAAAAAAATCACAAGACCCAGATGGCTCAAGTCGAAGTTCTTTTTTTTTTTTTTGAGACAGAGTCTCACTTTATTGCCCAGGCTAGAGTGAGTGCCGTGGCGTCAGCCTAGCTCACAGCAACCTGAAACTCCCGGGCTCAAGCAATCCTGCTGCCTCAGCCTCCCAAGTAGCTGGGACTACAGGCATGCGCCACCATGCCCGGCTAATTTTTTCTATATATATTAGTTGGCCAATTAATTTCTTTCTATTTATAGTAGAGATGGGGTCTCGCTCTTGCTCAGGCTGGTCTCGAACTCCTGAGCTCAAACGATCCACCCACCTCGGCCTCCCAGAGCCGGCTGAAGTTCTTATATTTAAACAATTTACTATAAAAATTATCTCTGGGGAAACTTAAAACAATGACAGAGAATGAACCATCCATTAGAAGAATAATGAGATGCCAAATATTCTAAGAATGACGTGTTATTGCTTTAAGAAAGGACAAAGAAGAGTTAACTAAAAGCCCTATTCATAGACCTCTGGCCTAAGATTGTTTCGGGCAAGCCTGAAAACTTAAATTTTTGTGCAGTACTTTCAGCTACTGGTCCAGAGCTGTATATAGTAGTTATATTTGCATTCAAAAGGTTGAAACTGTTTTACTATTTGCTTAATCAGAGTGTATAAAATAATTAGCCAGAGCTTTTAAAATAGCAATATTCATGTCTAGCTCCTATCCACAGACATTTTGATTCAGTAAATTTTTAAAGAGCTTTGTAAGGTGATTCTGATACATATCACTGGTTAAAAACTACTGGCTTCAATTATCCAAAATCGTCCCTTATTCAAAACATCACCCATAAACACTAAATAACCAATTTTCAGTAAATTTCTAGAGTTATCTGGTTCCTTTGTGATCCAATCTCAGCTGTGTCATGATCAAATTCCCTCAAAACTGTAGTTATACATATAGCATATCTCACCTGCGAATTCTCTACAAAAGGATAATATACAAACTCCTAATACAGCACAAATTATCAAGTGGCTCAAAAAATGAGTAGTATCTTCTCCTTTTCTACAGCTTTTGTAGCATAGAAAAAACCAAAAGAAAAAAGAATTAAAAATAAAATTTTTTAAAAACTGAGTAGTATCACACAGAATGCCACTCTTTGGAAGTCACACGGGACTCAAACCTTCCCATGCAGTGGATCTTCTGCTAACATCACTGCCCAAGGGTACTGGAAGGTATAATAGTTCCATGAACCTGGTTAATACCACAGTACAGGAAACATACCCGTGGGGCCTGAACATGCCAGGCAATACACTAAGCACTTAATTTTCTGTTTAGAAAATAATTTTTTCCTTAATAAAATCTAAATTTCAAAACCAAATTATTTTTGAAGTCACTTTTGGCAAAGTAATACAACTAAAAAAGACTCCTTTTTTTCTTTCTTCCTACCTAAAGATGAAACAAACATCTTTTACTATTCTACATATAAAATAGCAGCTATGGAAAATCTATCTCAGCTCATCTCATAACTGCTCCCCAAAACAGGAGGTCACAGCTCAAAGCCTGGGTATATCTGCACTGACCAGGTGCTACTATAGTTACTATGTTTTAGTGCCTCCCTCCCATTTTGAAGAATGCAAATAAGGCAACAAGGTAGAAGCTGGAAGAAAATAGCTCAAATTTTCCCTTTAGGGTCTTCATTTTATTTTGTCCTCCCTGCTGCTGTGAAGGCCCAAAATTGAGAGTTCTCATCTAAGAACATGACTATCATAAGTAGTAAACCTAACTTTAAAAGCTCTTAAAAAAAAATCTAGATTTCAAAATAACTTTTAAAACTCAGATTTTAAGTAGTAATTACTGAAGGAATGTCACCAATTCTGAATGACCAAACAGCATATTTCCTCCTTATCCCCAAAATGTGGCTGCAACTCTGGCCTGAGCATGCCCCTGCCTCCACACCTAAGGCCTTCTCTGGTCTGGAACATGTTAAAGAAGCCAAGTTCTCCACCAGAGCTGATCCTAGGTCTGTGGACATTCTAGAATATGACTAAGGGTACCCCTTCCAACACACTCACCAAACTATTCTAAAATAGATATAAGGCCCTTCTTTAGGCCCAGGGCAAGAGTTTCCCAGTGCCCCAGAATGAGAAGAAGAAATACCCGGTGAGCGAACTCCCCAAAGTCTGCCCAATCTGGACAACACCTCAAGCTCAATCACAGCCAGGGCTCAGACACCCCTCCCTCTCCACTATTTGTTAGTCATTCTGAGAAACTGTATTAGCCCAAGCAAAGTACATAAAGGCAAAGGCTGCAAACCCATCTGGCACCTGGCCTGCAGCTTCCGCACCATCTCTTCATCTTGCCGGGCCTGTCTCTCATCCTCAAGAGCCTCCTGCAGCTTTAGGTACATGTCTTCAAGCTCCCGTACTCGCTGCAAATACTGTTCCAGTTCAGAGGACTTTTGGGCAACCTGTTCTTCCATCTGCTGTCTGATCTGATGGTATAAACATGAGGGTCATGTTTAAACACAGGTAGACTTCTTCCTCGGGGAAGCCCTCTCCCTCTCCCTCCATTTGGAGAGGTTGCCCATAGCCACAGCACAGCCCATCAGGATGATGGGGCCCGTCCTTCAATCTTTAAAGATGGAGGAGTCAGGAGCACCACACCCAATACTAACAGCAAAATACTCTGGGAAAAACAAACTGCAACCCAGAATGTTGTGTTCCTGCCCTGGTATATTTTCTATCCCTTCCACTCCATATTTTAAGACTCAGGTCAAGAAAAAAAATGTTTCCCTGTATAATTACTCTTTAAATTCCTTTCTATCTTAAAGCTATAACCTCTTAACCGAGTCTTCTCTAAAAGTAATGAACCTTTTCCCAGTCAGAGCAGTCAGAGTGTTAAAGGGGAAAGTAGGCTGGGCATGGTGGCTCGTGCCTGTAATCCTAGTACTCTGGAAGGCAGAGATGGGAGGATCGCTCAAGGTCAGTAGTTCAAAACCAGCCTGAGCAAGAGTGAGATCCCATCTCTACTAAAAATAGAAAGAAATTAATTGGCCAACTAAAACATATATATATGGAAAAAATTAGCCGGGCATGGTGGTGCATGCCTATAGTTCCAGCTACTCGGGAAGCTGAGGCCGAAAGATTGCTTGAGCCCAGGAGTTTGAGGTTGCTGTGAGCTAGGCTGACGCCACAGCACTGTAGCCCGGGCAACAGAGTAAGACTCTGTTTCAAAAAAAAAAATGGGGGGGGGGGGTAAAGATTAGCCTGCAGGTCTCCTGTGCTTACCTGGCTGCCTCTACCTCTCCGTTAGTCCCTCCCTAGGGCACCTCCAGAGCTCTGAAGGAACTCAAGCAATTAACTAGCAAGCAATTAGTGTCTTAACAAGTTACAGGGGTTTTTTTTCCCCTTCTGGGTTAAAGAATTTTGAATCCCTGTCTTAAAAGTTAAAAGAGAAGCCATCCTAAATATAATATCATACATGTAAGCCTATGTCTCTGCAGTTTATAAAATATTTTCACTTGCATTAGCTCACTTCGTACTCATAAGAGTCACAAGAGATCCTATGATCATCCAGCATTTAAAGAAGAGAAAGCCAGTGCTCAGAAAGAAGGAGCAGAGAGGAAACAGGCCAGACCTTCTGGCTGAGGGTAGCACTGCTTCTTTACATCACGTCTGCCTTCTTCCAGGCATTTTTCTGTCATAATACAAACATGCCTCTTTCAACTCTAAGCAATAAAAAGTGACTAAAGGAAACATCGCACACATATTTAGGCACAGGGCTCAGCACTGGGTACTCTCCCATGCAGTATCACTCAAGGTGACAAGATCTGTGTTCCAATTAATCAGCTAACTACCTAAAGCAATCTGGACCTTGGATCTCATGGCGATGGGAGCTTCTAAGATGAATCAGAGCTGCCAAGAGCAGTAAACCAGAATCCAGATGTTCTTATGACTTCAGAACACCACCCTACCCCCACAACTTTGCTCATTATAGAGGAGAAATGTTTTGGAACCAATGCTTACTTTTTCCATAGCCACTGAAGGAAATCAAAATATTTCAACCCAAAATATACTTCCCTGACATAATTTAAGATGGCTGTTGAGAGGGCTTGCAGACAAAAGTAGCTATCTTGTGGGGGGGGGGAAGGTGTGGAGATTTGCATCTGTAGAGAAAATCTACACTGATGCAGCCAGGTTTTCTCTGAGGCCTTCCCTTATCCGGATCTAGGAAAGATTAACTGAGAGTCTGACACTTTTAAAGATCTGAGAGAAACATTTACCATCTGTTCTCTGCAAGGGCTGCTGCCTGTGAGATTTCATCTATATACCACCACTACCTTTGCTAGCCGGGCCTCTTCTTCTCTCCCCAACCACAACCTCTTTTGCCACGATCCAAGTCCTGATTCTTTCTGTAATCTCAAGATGGTATATAAGCTTCTAAACCCCACTAGTGGCCTGGGAGTAATCACTGTGGTTCTCCCTTTGTACACATTAATAAATTTGTATGCCTTTTCAGTGATTAATCTGCCTTTTGTCAGTTGATCTTCAGTGATTAATCTGCCTTTTGTCAGTTGATCTTCCAGCAAATCTTCAGCAGGCAAAATGGAAGTTTTCCATTGGGCCCTAACACTATTTATTTTTTTTAACCAGAACTCTTTTGAGAATGAAAAGGAAAGTTATTAAATATTATACCAGGATGACAGGGACTGTCTTAGGCAAACCAGGACATATAGTTACCCTAACCAAGCACTTATCACCCCATTCCATAAATTTCTACTTAGAGGTCTTGAAAGGTTTATGTCTTTTACCTTTATATTTTTAGCATAGTGCCTGTAGAAGGTGCTCAATAATCAGATAATGAATGAATGAACAAACACATAACTTTCCCAATAGCCCACTGCAAGTCAGTGGCAGAACCAAGCTGATGAGATGGCCTCACTCCAGCAACTCCCAGCCCTTCCCCCTTCCCCCAACCCTGGCCGGCTCTGTGATCTACTGCAGCGGCTTTCCCTATCCAGGAGGTACTCACAAGCTTCTCTCGCTCCAGTTCTGTGCTGAACCTGGCCTGCAGTTCCACTTGGGTCTGAAGGCGTTTCTTTTCCTCTTCTGCTGCACGAGATGCTGCTTCTTCCAGTTTCTACTCAATCAAAAAGTCATCCACAGAAAAACAGTATTGTTACAGTAGAGTACATTAGAGAAGGGGAGAGAGAGATGGTCACATTTAAACATGTAGGCGAAGCCAAACATTCTTAACATTCAATAAAGATAGAATAAAAACTTTCAGCTCATTGGAATTCCCTTCCAACAATTTGTCAAATCAACATACAAAACAAATTAGTAAATGAATGACTACTGATGAGCCTGAACAACATTTTGCAAAAAAAGTTTTAATACAGTCATAGCCTTAAATTCAGTTGCAACTGCATTCATGAGGCTTGAGAGCTATTTCTTGAACTCCTTCTGTACAGTTTTTTTCATCTTACATGTTATTTCTTAAAACTTTTACCAGAACTCAACTTCCAGAAGGGTGGCATGAGGAGCTCCACAGACCTTTTCCCCAGCAAAACCATAACTGGTGTAAATTATTTTTAAAAACAGCCATTTAAAGTCTCTAGAAATGATCCTAATGGCATACAGCAAATGGAGAATATTTATCTAAGAAAATCTAAATCTCAGTAAGAACAGTGAGCATCTATGACATTTGAGGCACAATGCACTCCCTTCTCCTCCTCAACAATGTCAGTGAGAAGGAAGCTCTGCTCCAGGCAGATGGAACCCAGAACAAGGGCTCCCTCTCCCCTCAGTCATCTAGGGCTATGACATCTTCTGGGAGGAGGAAGGCCACCAGTATTTTTCATCCTCTTCAGCTCCACATTGTAGAAACTCTACTCTAGTCACGAGTGGCTGAGAAGTCTGGGGCTCCCTTCCTCTACCAGCTCTTTACTCATAGGGCAGAAGTTCTATCCCTGTTATGACAGGCAGAGAATACTGGGCCCAATCAGCCTTGTCCCAACTCACTTATGAGGCAGAAGCTCCACATAGGGAGAGGCAAGCAGCAAAGACTAAAGGACATCGCCTCCGCCTAGTGACAGGCTCATAAAGCAGGAGTATCACTCTAAGAGAAGCAGACCACTGCTTCAGCCCCCAGCTCCCGAACATTGCAGAGGTTCTGCCCAGGGAGAAAGCCAGGCTCTAAAGCTCTCCCCAAAAGAACTGACTTTATTTGAAAATGTAAGGAAGTACAAGCCTAAGGGCACTCTCAAAAACAATGGAGATTCTGGTGGTAAAGAATTAAGAAGAGGCTGATAGCTCCACAAGAACTAAACCACAGAGCAGACAAAAAGTTTGACAGAGAACCAAGGACAGAGACAGCTAAGACAAGCTCTTAGGCAGTATGAACAAGTCTCAAAAACAGGCCTTAAAGACTACAAGTGGGCCTGAAGTTAATGAGACTGTAGGGCAAGTTAGGCTCTAGAGCTGCAGTGCCCAACAGCTAGGCCGTGGCATGGTACAGGTTTGTGGCCTGTTTGGAACCAGGTGGAGCATCACTGCCTAAGCTCCACATGCCCTAACCCCCAGTGCTGACTGAGGAAAAATGTCTTCCACAAAACTTCGGAACAAAGCCACACAGCAGGAGGTAAGGTGAAGTTTTATCTGTATTTATAGCCGCCCCTATTATAGGAATCACTGCCTGAGGTCCACCTCCCCCACTCACCCACCCCCCAGTCTAAAAAATTGACTTCCATGAAACTGGTCCCTAGTGCCAAAAATGTTGGGGACCACTGCCCTAGGGCACTGTGAAAAACAACAGCACAATCAGCTGAAATTGGTGAACTTTAACAGCTGGGTGTGATAATAACAGAGGTTGATTGACTGCTTAACAGAGAGAGTAGGAAAAGACACACTCAAAACAGCCCTGCTAAAATAACGGCCAATGCCCAAAGCTCTGAGGAAGGGTAAAATCGGTATCCAGAATAGCTACCATGCATTATCTAAAATGTCCAGTTTTCAACAAAAAATTATGAAATATGCAAAAGAAAAGAAGAAGGCAATAGAAACTGCATTTGAAGAGGCCCAGACAGTGGATTTAGCAGACAGACTTCAAAGCAATTGTTAAAAATAGTATATTTTCAGATAACTAAAGGAAACCATGCTAAAGAAGTAATGGAAGGAATGACGATATTCCATCAAATGGGATCTCAACAAAAAGACAGAAATTTTTATTTTTGGAGACAGAGTCTCGCTCTGTTGCCTGGGCTAGAGTGCCGTGGCATCGGCCTAGCTCACAGCAACCTCAAACTCCAAAAGACAGAAATTATTTTTTAAAAATCAAATGGCAATTCTGGAGTTGGAAACAGAATAACTAAAATGAAGAATTCACTGGCAGGACTCAACTATATAACAGGGCTGCAAGAAAAATCTATCAAAGAAAGATAGATTCATAGGCCGGGCGCGGTGGCTCACGCCTGTAATCCTAGCACTCTGGGAGGCCGAGGCGGGTGGATTGCTCGAAGTCAGGAGTTCGAAACCAGCCTGAGCAAGAGCGAGACCCCCATCTCTACTATAAATAGAAAGAAATTAATTGGCCAACTAATATATATAGAAAAAATTAGCCGGGCATGGTGGCGCATGCCTGTAGTCCCAGCTACTTGGGAGGCTGAGGCAGTAGGATCGCTTGAGCCCAGGAGTTTGAGGTTGCTGTGAGCTAGTCTGACGCCACGGCACTCACTCTAGCCTGGGCAACAAAGCAAGACTCTGTCTTAAAAAAAAGAAAGATAGATTCATAGAAATTATGCAATTGAAAGAACAGAGTGAAAAAAGATTGAAGAAAAATGAACAGAGCCTGAGAGAAATGCAGGACACCATTATGTACACCAATATTTGCATGCTGGAAGTATCAGAAGGAGAGAGGAAAAAGGAGTAGAAAAAATATTTGAAGAAATAATGGCTGAAAACTTCTCCAGTTTGAAGAAGGAAAACATTAATCTATAAATTCAAGAAGTTCAATAAACTCTAGGATAAACACAAAGAAATCCACACCCACATCCATCACAATAAAACTGTTGAAAGACAAAGACAAAAATAAAATCTTGAAAGCAGCAAAAGAAAATGATTCACCACACATAAAGGAATTCCAGTAAGCTTAACAGGTGACTTCTCGTCAGAAATATGTGACTAGTTGTGACAAAAATATTGTAAACAGAACTGTAGTATGACATTTCTGAGCTGGAGCACTTCACTGCCAAACCCCAGAACACTTTTTATTCTGGCATAGTGAACAGTAACATTCAAGATGGTGGCTATTCCATCATAGATTTCATAATTATAAATTTCATAATTATAAATTTCATAATTATGTATGTACTCTCTGGCCCAACATTCCCACTTCTGAATTTATTCCACAGAGATAACAAAACATATATGAAGGCAAATACAATGACACAGGTTTAATTCCCTATAGCACTGTCTATTAAAACAAAAGATTAAAACAACCCAAATGTTCATCAACAGGGGACTGGTTAAATAAGTAATGAGACAGCCATATGACAGGATATTATACAGCCATAAAAAAGAACAAAAAAGCCTCCTTATGCTGATATAGAAAGATCTCATAAATACATTAAGTGAAATAAACTAGACAAAGAATAATAAGATTGGTATGTACTTTTTTGTTTTTAAACAAATGGGAAAATAAGAATGTACGTTCATATTTGCTTACCTTGGACAAGAGGCAGAAACTAGTCAGGAGGTGGAAAGAAGAGGGAGGAAATCTTTCCATGGGATGCCTTTTTAAAAAACTATTTTTATACATAAAAATTTTTTGAGAGACAGGGCTGGAGTGCAGTGGCACGATCATAGCTCAATGTAACCTCAAACTCCTGGGCTCAAGCAATCCTCCTGCCTCAGTCTCCCCAGTAGCTAGGACTACAGGTGTGCACGACTACGCCCAGCTAATTTTTTTAATTATCTGTAGAGATGGGTCTCACCATGTTGCCCAGGCTGGTCTTGAACTCCTGACCTCCAGTGATCCTCCTGCCTTGGCCTCTCAAAGTGCTGGGATTACAGGCAAAAGCCACTGTGCCCAGCATAAAACTACCATGATTTCTTATTCCT
>VSMD01077908.1:0-52984 GCA_008750895.1 Mirza zaza | reverse complement strand
TCCTATAGGCACATTTGGATTTCTAAGCAAAATCTTGTTCTAATTGCATTTGGTGGCTCTATAGTTTTTAATTTTTTAGACTTTTATCCTTGTATTATTTTATTGGTACATTTTAACCAGACCTTTAAGATATTGTTTATTTTGTATATTGCTAGTTTCTATAATAGAGATTGTACTATATAAGAAGGTAATATTCATGACATTTATAAAAATTGGCACTTTTTCTTCCTATTGAAAATTGTCTGGAATTCTAGAATAGAATTTTAAATTCGGATTCATTAAATGGCAGAATACAGTAATTTATTTTTGATGTTACGGTTTTCTGTGTGAATCTAATATATAAACTTATTTGATTTCCTATAAAACTCCCAGTAAGCATTTTAAAGCACAATTTTCCTCAAATTTCTTCTGAAAAATAGCTGATTTTAATGTATGACTGGTAGGCAGTCAAAAGAAAAAAAACAATGTTTACTGCTTTTATATAAATGTAAGAAATCTTCAAGTTTAAAACTTAAGTTTGGGCCACAGAAGAGATTCAGTTTCTTCTATAGCTTCGATGTGATTAATAGAAGTTTGGACTTTTTTGTACATAGCTTTTTTGGTTTCTTTCCTTCCTTCCCCCAACTTTTTTCATATGTATGTTATTTGTCTTGTATCTTTTCTTCTATTTCCTCCATATTTGATCAGTATTTAAATCTAAGTTTGTAAGACTTCATATCACTGTCTATCCTGTGCCGTTCAACATGTGGTTGGTTATTTAGCACTTGAAAGGGGGCTGGTTGGAATTGAGATGTCTGTAAGTATAAATTACACACTGGATCGCCAATACTTGGTAGAGAAAAGAATGTGAAATTTCTCAATAATTTGTATAAATTACATGTTGAAATGATAATACTTCAGATATATTGTCTTCTATCTTGTCCCCAGTTTATTGAAGTTCATCAGTAGGGGAAAGAGAGAGTTATCGATAGTATATTCTTTCTGTGAGACAATGGATAGATCTAGTGGACAGCAATAACTGAATGTTGAGCCTAGAGTTATTCCTGGCTTTGAGGTTTTTACCTAATGGCTAAAAGAATAGAAAGGGGCAGGCAAGTAACAACGGAATGAGTTCATCCTGTGTTAGACAATGTAGAATAATAAGTGTACTGTGCAACAGGTATATGCCCTCTCTAGAGGGTAACCTTATTCCTGTTAAGCTGATTGTCTTATGGGAATATATGCACTTATGTTGCCAGATCTTTCAGGTTTCCAAAAAAAAGCCCCAAATCTTGATTTTTAAGAATTTTAAATCTCCTGATTCTTAAATACTGACAAATAATGCAAAACTTAAAACTACTTATGCAGATAAAACTAAATATGGCTGTGTTCTGAGTGCTACTGCTTTGTAACTTTTGACCTAAGAGGATGCTGCTTGGAAATAAACATAGGTTTTTAAGTACTTTAGATGACCCAATTAAAGTCTACCATTTATAAAGAGAGGCTTGGAATCTCCTGTTGATTAATGGCTTTTAAGTTTTATACCTTTTAAAGAACATTAATCTCAAAATAATAAATAATTATCTTTTAGTTTGTTTTGAAGTAGTGTTTGAGTATGTATTTCTAGCATACTTGTATTATTTTTTATATGAATGTTATTCTGGTCCTTATTCTCTCTCTGACTTTTCTGTAGTTCGTTTTAATGTAAATTCAGTTTTCCTGAATATTTAGAAGAAGGCTGTGTCAGATTGTTTTTGTAATTTCACAGAACCTCCTTTTCTGGTGTGTGTACTGTACAGAAAGATGATGGGTTGCTTGCTGAGATTTCTTGACTCTGTTCTCCTCCCCCCACTTTCATTTCCTGTTCTCAGATTCTTCAGATGCTCTGTGGTTTTCCTCTGCTTCCTTCAACAGATACGGGTAATATGCAGTTCTTGAGGCTGTTGGTGGTTCATAGAGAATACTTTTCCACATAGTTACGTTGTGAATGTTTCCCATGGGCTTTTGGATTTGCTATCTAGTTGCTCCATCTGTTTTTGTGTGGGGAATCAAGAAGGTCCAAAATGGCTGCTTCTGTCCTCCCAGAAAATCCAGATGCAATTTATAACCTGATGTGTTGGGTGGTAGCCAAAAGCCAGATGGTTAGTTGTGTTCGAATACATTTATAAAGTATATTTAAAAACAATAGTCATTTTTTAAATAAAAGTTGGGAAGAATAACTTAAAGAAAAAAAAGATAGCTCACAGTGTTAAATGGTTTGTGTTTCTGATACTGCATAAACTCCCACTCCCAACCAGGGATACATTTTATCAGCTAGAATAGGTTACATTGCTGCCATTTTGTGCCTCTAATCCAAATTTAGTGCCCAAATCAGATTTTGTAAACCACTGAAGGATTACATGAATTACCATTTACTGTTCACATTTGATCATTACTGAATATTACTTGTTCTTATTCCCTAGATAAATAAATATGTATGTAGATAAAATAATAACACTTTATACAGAAGAGCTTCATGGAGTAATCTATTTACTAAGGGCCAGTCTGCTCAGTTTCATTCATAGGAAGGCAGTACAGTGTTTAAAATACACACCTGTTTCAGGTTCCTTAATCTATAAAACTCATACTCTCTAAACTTAAAGGGTAATGTATATGCACATTGGGTTATATGAATTTGCAACACTATTGTGATTGTGAATTTTGGAACTTTCATTATGAAAAAGTTCAGTTGTCCTACTCAGGAAGCTGAGGCAGGAGGATGGCTTGAGTCCAGTATTTCAAGACCAGCCTGAGCAACATGAGACACCCTGTCTCTACAAAAAACATAAAGAAAAATTAGCTGGGCATGGTGGCATGTGCCTGTGGTCCCAGCTACTCAGGAGGCTGAGACAGGAGTATCACTTGAGCCCTCGAGTTCGTAGTTCATACACTGAGCTATGATCATACTATTGCACGATAGCTTGAGCAATAAGAGTAAGACCTCATCTCTTAAGAAAAATACACACACACACACACACACACACAATTCAGTTCTCTGCAACACAGAATGTCAGCTATATCCTTGAGTTATGTATGTAAAGATAAAAAAGATGGGATTATTTAAACTTAAAAGGTTGGGAAAGTTGGATACTACTTCTAAATGTAGATATTATGTTCTATGACATAAATATATATACTTTTTTCCCTCAATTTCTCTTTTAAGGTCTCAGCCAGTTTCTTCTCCAGTCATCCTCCAGTTTGGTCATGCAGAGACCCTTCTTCCACTGCTTTCTCTCATGGGCTACTTTAAAGACAAGGAACCCCTAACAGCTTATAATTATAAGGAACAAATGCATCGGAAATTCCGAAGTGGTCACATTGTACCTTATGCCTCGAACCTAATATTTGTGCTTTACCATTGTGAAAATGCTAAGACTCCTAAAGAAGAATTCCGAGTGCAGTTGTTATTAAATGAAAAGGTATTACCCTTGGCTCACTCACAAGAAACTGTTTCATTGTATGAGGATCTGAAGAACCACTACAAGGATATTCTTCAGAGTTGTCATACCAGTGAAGAATGTCAATTAGCGAAAGTAAACAGTACATCTGATGAGCTATGAGTAACTGAAGGACATTTTTAATTCATCAGGAATCTATAGGGAGTGATTACATGCTTGTAATAGGTAGGCAATCCCTTGATTACAGAAAGCTTTTACATTACTTGAGTATTTCTGTCTTTTCACAGAAAAACATTGAGGTTTTTTTGGTTTGGACATGATATGTAAGAAATGATTCTTCACTGGAGCAGCTCTGTTAAGGGGAAAAAAAGAAACAGCATTGCCAATGTTTACAGAAACGAAATTCTTTCTATTTATATAAGAAATTTCACCCTGAGATAGCATATAATTTCAAAATGATACTTGAAAAGTGGAGTAACAAAATATGTCAGTCGGACAATCCATAACTTGATTGAACTAAGTGTAGCAACTTTTCCAGTTTTGCTGCAGTTCTATCTCTTCTCCTCAGGTAGGATGGTTCTAGTATTGTCTTTCTTAATGAGAAATATTGTGATAAACTGGGAGTATCACTTTGGAAGAAAGCTATCATCTCTAGATGAGAATTTGAAACCATATTAAGAAACAGAGTCTGATCTCAAAGGATACCTTCACTGAAGCAAGACAAAAAGTATAATTAAATATTTTTGTTAATGTATTTATAAAATGTTTGAACACTTTTTCAGTAATTCCTTTTAACCTCCTAGTAAGTTTTGCAAAGCTATCTTAAATTATTATTATACCTATGTTACATATATAACAATGGAAAGACAAAAAGGACAATTCACAACAAGTCAGATGGGTAGAATCAAAGTTTCTTAAATCCATTGCTTTTGCATTCTGTCACTTGGCTTCTATTTTTATATTTGCTATTATATGAAATGTATCTTTTGGTTGTTTGATTTTTCTTTTTAAAATAAAGACTTCTTCCCAGCTAGCTTAGTTTCACATTTAAACCCATTTTAAAGAAATAGTTCTGAGTTCGGTCAAATACCATGAAAGTATTTGCTGTAATAAACAAAATTCTTGTGACTTTACTACCAGGTCTTTTCTGCTCTCCATATTGAAATACAGTCAACAATTGAGGTCAAAGGTTGGTCAAGCAGTTTTGACCCAACCAGGAAATACAAAGCATTTTTTTTCTAATACAGATTTCCTCAAATAAATGGATTATTATTAATGCATTTTATTATAATTCATGTTCACTTTAAAGATGATATCTTTCAAAGGGAGATTTAACATTTTTGTTGAAAATATGTGGTTACTCTGGTCAAACAATATGCAGTAAAATCTCAATTTACTGAAGTCTACCGTATTGATTTTTCAGTAGTTTATTTTTAACCACTTCCATACGAGCCTCCACTATAGTCGATAGCCACAGATGAACACGCACAGCCGAGCAACGACTTTAGTCTATAATTTTGAATTGACTTTTCTAATTTTTCATTTATCAAAATTGTGAGCATTTAAAAATAACATAATAAAAACATATATGTATATGTTACCTATTCTGATTTACGTTACAAGTAAAGCTGCCTGTAAAGTAAAACAAGCTTTCAGTGCTTTAAAGCTTTCCTCATCACACAAGAGCAAAACGGATTCATCGTCATTGCACAGCACAAACTATCTTGCGGACTATGAGTGCCGGCTGCGGGCAAGGTTTCCTGGCCGGTGAGCACCGTTACCGAAGTGGTTAAGAGGAGAGACCATAGGAAAACAAATATTAAGGCTGTGTGTCTATGTACATATTGTCATGGATGACTTGAATTAGGACACTTTCAGCCAAGTTTCAGTTGATAAAAATTGAAAAAATCAGTTTTAGTCTTAAAAAAAAAAACTGAAATAGGATCTGTTTTAGCACCAGGAGTTCAAAACATTTTCTAGTTAATGCTTGGTCAGGTGAATTTTTCAGTCAATAAATTAGTCATATCCTAATTTAGGGATAAGATAAAAAGATTTTAAATACTTTATCAGTAAAAATAAAACCTTATTGCTTTCACTTTTGCAAAATATGACCAGGGGCACTTTTAAAATTAATCTAGCCATCAAGTTACATGACCTTGCCAGTACCTTTTTGAATAGATTTCCTGAGGTTAAAAAATGTAGCGCTAATGAATGAGTAAAAGAGACAAGTCAACAAACCTTTGGGGGCTGTAAGTACAGCATATGTACCATGAAAAGATGAAGGACCATTTCAATATGGTATTCTCAGAAATTGAATCATTCCAGAATAGCAAGTATTCAGAATGGACATGAATATAGATTAATTCAAATACTCTCCTCAGTACACCTGTTCTAGAAAGAAGATATAGATGTTACAGAGGAAGGATCCTGGGTTCAAATGACATTGGGAAACTTGGGGTTCTCTTTCCTATGGAATGTCTCAGGCTTTTAACATCCTGGCATGCATTGTTACTATAGGAGGCATTATAGAAGGTTCCTGTCTTATTTGACCTGAGCATTCTTTTTCAAGGGTAAACTCCTATGACTATTGTTAATGAGAATATACTTTGAAAATTTGGGGATTAAACCAACACATGCCATTTGGCCTGGCTCATGGAATTAAATACAAGTGGGGAAAAAATTGTACTTATTTGTAAATTAGATCAAATGAAATAGATGGGATCATTATAGTTTTATCTTTAAATACTGTTTTGTAATTTAGTTCTCATTTCTTGGAAGTGCATTTTATTAAAAATCTAAAAGTATACAACTGTGTATTGAAATTATAAAAGATGCATAGATCATTGATCTGTTGATACATTGATCTTCATATGAATGATGTTTATAAACAGATGATTAACTGGTAAGTGCTGCTGCTGCATCAATACACTATTGATTGCTTCTACAAAGTTCTGGTGTTCTTTCTTTGTTAAAAATAATTATAAATGTGCAAACGTGAAGAGAATAAAATAATGAGCACACATATCCATCCTGCTCTATCAAAATTAAAATGGTAACATTTGTTTTAGTTCCTAATAAGCACTTTTGTATGCCTCCATGATCCTACTGCCCTTACTCCCTGCCTAGAGGTAACCATCAATGTAATAATACTCACCATTCCACTGCATGCTTGGTTCTGAAAATTTGTAGTCTTGTGGGAGCTTTAAAATTTTCTACAAAATGTCTTATACTCTGTGTGTCATTCTTCAATAACTAATTTATTTTAACTGCTGTATTCATTTTTTCAAGACTTTTTATTGATCATTTGTTGCAAATTAATACCTTCAATTCATCAATGCCTGTTGATTACTTTTGTGTACAAACAAACACTAGACATAGTCTGTGGGTATAGAAAGATGAGTGAACCTAGTTCTTTTATTCAGGGATTTTATCTTAAAAGACCTTAAAACAAATTTACTTGTCTGACACATTAATTGAATATTTTTGATTCTTTAATACTTTATAAAATATCAAAGACTGAAAGTTTTATAGGAATTGCTAAATTTCATTGTTAATTAGGATCGTATACTCATCTTTGACTCTAAACATTTATGTAAAAGACATCATATAGAAATATTGGATGGAAGGTAAATGTGGTCCATTTTTGCTAGTGTTACAGAAGTCCTGCTATTCTCATTTAGGAAGTGCCTAAAACTGAAGACTTTCATCAGAAAAACTAAAGATCTTATCCATGATAAGATATATAAAGAGTTGAACATTTAAAAATAATCTTTGGCTAACAAAGGTTCATTCATAAAAGACCAAATTATTCAGTTAAGCCAGAATTTAATCCTTATGGTTCTGACATTCTGGTTGATTAATGTCTATGTGCATTAGCCATTTTTCTGTCTAATGTGCAACTCGATGTGTGCACTGTCTGTTTTCTATGGTCATGTCATTGTTTTGAAGTTTCTATTCTCCAACACATAGTCACTTGATAGTGTTTTTGTACGTAATCTTGATCTTAATGTTAACACTGAAATTAAAACTCAATGTCTAAAGAAAAAGGTGGTTCACTTTATCCAGGCATAATCAACTTTTATGATGTTTTTGAGTGCTTTCCTTTTGTAAACTGCAAAAGTACTGAAGCATGCCCTTAAACATTTGGAAGTTACATACAACCAAACCAGAATATAAAGTGTGAATTTTGGAGACAGTTTCTCTAAAATGGTATTCTGTGTGGTTTCATTAATGAAAGTTGGAATTTGGATTGTGTTTTGCCAAATGTAAGCTGAAAATAAATATTTGCATTACTAGATAATTTGCTTATATCTAGCTGTTACCCTGACCGGTGTCACAGATCATCTGCTTCTCTCCTATTCTTTTTCTCGCACTCAAGCATTTCATTCTGTTCATCTGGCAGCCTATCTCACTCTTAAGCATCCTCACATCAGTCTATTCAGCTATTTTTTATTCTTCGTGTGTATGAATAACAGTATTTTTGAGAAAATTCTACAGCAGGAAAAGAGAAGTCATTTTCTTCCAGTATTGGAATTAAGTTGAAGGGAAGATTTATAGTTTGAGCTTCATACCAGCCAACTTGGGAGGAGGTTAGCTTTTAAAACTGTTTAACAATTTTATCATTACTGAAATAATACATTTTAAGATAGTATTCTTATTTCTAAAACTAGCCTCAATTCAACATCTTCTGTGTACTACATTCCCAGATTTTGTTTTATTTATTTTATTTTTTTTATTTTAGCGTATTATGGGGGTACAAGTGTTAAGGTTACATATATTGCCCATGCCCCCCTCCCCCCTCATTCCCAGATTTTAAACCATTATTTAGACCAAAGCAAATCATGTCCACACTTTTGTCGTTTTGGTAGCATAAATGTTTATTCGTTAAAATGATAGCCTTCTTTTTTTTTTTTTTTTTTTTTTTAATTAAAGACTAAGTTTCACTCTGTTGCCCAGGTAGAGTGCAGTGGCGTCATTGTAGCTCACTTGCAAAAACTCCTGGGCTCAAGCGATCCACCTGCCTTAGCCTCCAACGTAGCTGGGACTACAGGCATGTGCCACCACATCCTGCTAATTTTTCTGTTTTTTGTAGAGATGGGTTCTCACTCTTGTTCAGGCTGGTCATGAACTCCTGAGCTAAAGCAGTCCTCCTGCCTTGGCCTCCCAGAGTGCTACGATCACACCTGTGAGCCACCACACCTGGCCATGGTAGTCTTCTTGAATTGGATACTACATTAATATAATGACAAAAGTTTAATTAGAAATGACAAAAGTTTAATTATTTGTTTTACATTATTTCTAAAATAGCTTATATGGAAAACTAAGTTGGAATGAAAAATCTGTAGGTTTTCTCTGCTTTTTGTGCAAACATTCATCCTAGCAAGCTTGGTTCTTTTGATTGTCTTTTGACTGAACACTAACAATTTGGGTGCTTTTGGAAACTTTTTAACAAGTGTTCTCTCTCATTCTAGAAAAAAAATCCAGTTTTGATGTAAATCATATAAGTATGTAGTGGTGAAATATGTCTTTGGATACAAAGTTCTATTTAATTGATTTAAAAATGTTCTTAATTGGAGAGAGGAAGAACACTATCCACCGTGAGTTGATTTTTGTGAGAGGTGCTGATCTAGTTTCAATCTTCTGCATTGATTGAATTTCCCAGCACCATTTATTGAATACGGATTCTTTCTCCAGTGTATATTTTGTCTGCTTTGTCAAAGATTAGATGACAATATGAGGAGGATTTTATATCTGGGTTCTCAGTCCTGTGCCAAAGTTGTATACTTCTGTTCTTGTATCAGTAGCATGCTGTTTGGGTTACTATAGCCTTGTAGTATAGCTTGAAGTCTGATAGACTGATGTTTCTCAATTTGTTCTTTTTGCTTAAGATGCTTTGGCTGTACAGGGTCTTCTCTGGTTCCATACTGGATGTATGGGCTCTTCTCTGGTTCCATACTGGATTGATCTGGATAAGAAGCTTCTGGGGGAGCATCTTTTTGGAGCACTTAACTTCTACCTCAGCTCAGGGCACTGAATGGATTATTATTGCTCTTGGATAATCCAATACTAAAATCTTCCTGCTTATGACATAAATCAGGCAAATTATTTCCCAAAGCAAACAAGTACAGGCTGTCTACCTGAATATCTTCTGTCCTGTGCAAGTCACTTTTTTCACATTGAGATCAACTGCTAATTTTCTATTTTGGGCCAAATGACAGTCCCGTATCAATGTGGGGTTTGCAATGCCTTGGAACTGAGGGAGAGGGGCTGAGGCTTTTGTACCTTGAGTCAAAAATCTAAAGAGGCCTTGTGAAAGCTGTCCCCACTTGGGCCAACATGTTCTGACCTGGCTGCGACCAAAGTGAAACCAGGGACAACACCAAAAACACCTCCTCCCTTGATGCCCTCTCTTATTTGCTGGCTGTAGATAATGAAATCTCTCTTCTCCCCCCTCTTCCCTCTCTTTGACACCCTGGCTCAGGATGGGTCGGGGTCAAGGGCAAAGGCATCAACATGAAGAGGGAAGGAGTTAAGCTCTGAGTTGGGGACAGTCACGGACTCGAGTTCTCCTTGTGATTATAATGAATTGACTTCAATCAGGGTCACCTTTAGGATGAGATAGGGTTTTAACATTTATAACTAGTGCCTAGCACATGATAGGGGATAAATAAATACAGTCAGTCCTCTGTATCCATGGGTTCTGCATCTGTGGATTCAACACATGCGGATTGAAAATATTCCTTTTTAAAAAACATCTGTATTCAACATGTATGGGCTTTTTTCCTTGTCATTCCCTAAACAATACGGTGTAACACTACTTACTGTAGTATTTATTAATACCTTGTATTAGGTATTACAAGTAATCTAGAGCTGATATATACAGAAGCTATGTGCGTAGGTTATATGCAAATACTGTGCCATCTTACATCAGGGATTCAGCATCCTTGGATTCTGTTATCTGTGGAAGGTCCTGGAACTAATCCCCTAAGGATACCAAGGCTAGTAGTATGTGTTGAATGAGTTGAATGAGCTAAAGTTCTGAGCCTGTTAGAGTAGTTGCTCCTGGCTCTGTCTTCTGGGTTTTTCTCTCCCTCTGGCAGGCTTATTTAGGCCAGGAGTCCCAAGGCTTGCACTCCTGAGAATATCTTGACCAGCAGAGCTCTAGGTAAGCCACACTGACTCTCTAGAATATGTTGCTTCTTTGCTAACTTGCTAGTTCTTTCCAGATTCTCTTTTTCTTACTGTTAACAGTAGTCAGACCCAGAAAACCAGGATGTGGACTTTGGGAGGAAGGAGCTGTGGGAGCTGCTTTGCACTTAAGCCCCATGGCTGCTTTCAGCCATGTGAAAGGGATCTTCCCTTCCTGCCAGCCCAGCTCACCAGGGTCTGCATGGGCATTCAGGCCAAAGTCTTGCAACATGCATTTGTTGCATGGCCCTGTCCTTTGTGCTTTTGTTTGTGTTTCTATCAATAACATCAGGAGAGAAGGGGTTCAAGGGGAGGGGAGGGGAAGGAGAGAGGCATTTGAAATCCTGAATCCCTGCCATGCCCCTTCTATGTAAATGTCTGCTCCTTTGTATTAAATTTTATTAATAATATGACTTACATTATTTGTGGAAATCAGGGAGAAGTCTGTTGTCAGAAGCTGAAATATTGTCCTTGCATGCCAACTTACTGTTCCATGCATTTCAGCCCTGCTGGCAGACAAGAAAGAATAGCAAAAGGTGTGAATAAATTGTGTGCTTACTATGTACGAGGCCTGGTCTATGAACTCCACAGTAACCCATGAGGTAGATACTGTTATGATCTCCATTTACAGATGAGGAAAACGAGGCTCAGAGATCCAGGGTCAGAATTTGTCCAAGGTCTAGGAGAGAAATTCCAGCAATCTGAGTCTGGAGCCAGTGTTCTGATCCACCATGTTTGTCTCGCTTGTCTTCACATGCACAGTGAGGAACGGCCAACAGTGTGCTTACCACCGCCCAGCCTGCCTGCTATACAAAAACAATTTGCTTCTGAGGGTGGAAGGAAGTTCATCTTCCTCGAAGAACACCAGCCACTCTGCACAGTTGATGTTTGGGATTCCACCGTTAGGTTTCCTTTTGACTTAAAGCTTTGTCCAGTACATCAAGTGACACACCAAACTGCATCCATCATTTCCTCAGCGTGAAAGGATGAATTAGATGTTTGCCTGAGTGGAGTGTTTATTGCTGTTACCTAAAGAGAGTTGCCATTTGGGTTTAATCATTATTCGTCTTAATAGAAATTACCTAAATCTGAGTTTCATGGTTTGTCAATCATTTCGAAATGTTTATTGATCAGTATGAATAGCGAACTTTTGTAGCACTTACCATTTTGGAAAGGACATTGACCTAGTAATTATTTTTATCTGGAAAGTTTCAGCAAGAGGGCCGAAGAATCTTGACTGCAGTAGCACAACCTAAAACCAGAGGGACTGTTATATTTCTGTTCACAGTGAACTAGTGGTTTTGCTGGCACTAAAAATGAATTTCAGTCCAGGGTGATAAGTAGGTCAGCCAAGGGACAAGAATACGATATTTCTTTTCAATCCAATGGGGTGCCTTGGAAATCACTAGTGGCTGTCCATGAAGGAGGAAAGGCACAGAGAAGCTCTGTATTTGCCAGAATTATAATACACATTAAGATGATTTTTTTAAAAGTCTCTGGACTATATTCAAGGAACTATTTTAAGGAATAACATCCTTATATGCCAAGCACATATATCTTTAGCATATAAAATGACTTCATTTTTCACACAAAATTGGCCTTTAAAAACGAGTCGTTTGAACTTTGCTGAGCTAGAAAGGGGAGGCTCAAATGTTCTTCACTTCTCCCTCCTTTCCTTCCAGACATTTGTGAATGTCAACTGAAATGGATTCATTCCCAGATGCTCCATCCAAGACAATGGTGCAATAACACAAGTTATAACTATGTCAAAGGTTGCAGCAAACTAGGATCATAACGAAAAAAAGTAATTGGTAGGGTTGTTTCCAAGTTAAACAGTAAAGGATTTACTGTCCATCTCTGGGGTAGAGGTTAGTTTCTAATATCCATTTTCCAATGGCATTTTTCACAGAGAGCCAGGAAATCTATTGTTTCCCAGTTGGTAAGCCCACACATGTTTTAGTAGAATTACTTTAAATGAAACTTAGAATTTGGGCTTCATCCTTTAGGTCTTGACTAAGAACTTACCAAGGCTCCACTCCCATGCTAGGTACTGGGAAAATCAAGACTTGGATCCTATCTTGGGACAGTCATGGTCTTCTGGGGGAGACAGGCCCTTAAGGAGGTAATTGCAGTAAACTGTGCAAGTGCCGTATTAAAGGGATATCATGAGCAGCTCTTCCTGGGATTCTTGGAGACACCTTCCTCCAGCAACTCTTGAGCTGAGCCAGGAAGGCCAAGTAGTATTCCCATGGGGCGTGGGGGCACATGGCGCCAATCTCAGCATGGTGAAGAGCTGTGTTTAGGGAACTGCAAGAGTATTTCTATTAATCTCATGATTATAAAACTATTATACTCTTGATCTAGCTCTGCACAATAACAGTTACAGCAGTTATTAGTTTTCTTGAGAAGTATAAATAGGGCCTTTGTGTTTGGACAGATCTACCTTCCAATCCTGATTCTACTATGTACCTGCTCAGTAATCTTGAGACTGTTACAGTCTCTTTTTGAGTCTCAGATTTCTTACTTGTAAAATTAGCTTCCTACTTATTTTTTGTGGTTTTCTATAGGTAACAGAAAATAGCAGATGTAAAGATATAACAAGTAGGATTGCCAGGTTTGACAAAGAAGGATACAGGCCAGCCACCTGGCCAGGCATGGTGGCTCACACCTGTAAGTAACCCCAGCACTTTGGAACGTGGAGGTGGGAGGCTTGCTTGAGGCCAGGAGTTTGAGACCAGGTTGGGCAACATAGCAAGACCTTGTCTCTACAAAAAAAAAAAAAAATTAGTCCTACCTACTAGGGAGGTTGAGGTGGGAGGGTCTCCTGACAGTGAGCGATGATTATGCCACGCGCACTCTAGCCTACGCGACAGAGTGATACCCTGTCTCCAAAAAAAAAAAAAAAAAAAAAAAATGACCCGACTATTTTACATGGAACATACACTGAACAAGTATATGTTGTTTATTTAGAATTCAAACTTAACTGGGCGTCCTATATTATTTTATCTAATAATAAATGCTAGTAATATTTTATTTAATAATGCTAATAAGTTGAGTGAATTGTGACTCAAAAAGTTACTGGTATGGTCAGTGATTTTTATGCTGGGGAAGCACTGACTTGGAAGAAATGGGAAATCATGTTGTTAGGAAGAAATTTTTTTAGCAAAAGAGAAAAGACCTGCAACTCTGAAATCAAGGATATTAAGTAAAATCTTTTGTGATCTTAAACTTGAATTGGAAATAGTATGAATTTGTGATTTATTTTTTTCTCTCTAGAAAAATACATGTTTTATAGCTCTGCCCACTGAAAAGGCCTAAGAACAATGATAACCCAGTAGCAATTACCAGATGGTATTCTCTAAATACCATTCCCTCTAGAAGGAATGTTGGGGAAATGGCTGATTCCTGGTCTGGGAAAGGAATGCAGAAGATGAACCTGGCATAGCATTTGTGCTGAAAGCCAGAAAGTGCTCACTGATGATGGGATCATGTCAAAAGGACTGGAGCCAATCCTCAGGGGCTTCAAACTGGCCACAGATGAGACAATGGGGCATCAAAAAGAATAACTACGATTGATTGAAACTCACTGAATATAGAAAAATCTATGAATTAAAAATAATACTGAAAAAATTACATATCCAAAGCAAATGAACCAAGACTGTTTACCATCGGAGGTAGCTATCGCTCTAACATCACACTTTGAAAATTGATCATTAAAGGGGAAGAAATTAAACATTTACCTTGCTTTTCACAAACTGTAGTCTTATTTGTGGAGCTGCCACACCAGTCTGGAACTACTCAATTTAAAAAATTATCTTAGATGCAAGAGAAACCCTTCTGTGTTGAAGTCCCTTTATTGGGGTTTCTGTTTATATACAACTGAATCTCATTGTAACTGATCCAACACACATAAATGGAACTCTCCGTTTTATTGACAAATGAGGTTGCTTTCTCCCCACAGAGCTAGAATCCCTTTGATCTTTGCTCACTGTACAGTTTCTTGCCTTCTGCCAATCCCCTTCATCAAAATAATAATTATAAATCAGGGGTGCATAATTTCAGCTCAGGAGAGGTACTGAACAGATTCTTGGTTGACAAGAATTAAGTAAAATTTCCATGGCAGCCTTTCCATACTGAAGATACCAAGAGAAGATATTTAAAAAGTATTTTAAGGATGATGGGGAGGGAAGACCAGGGGTATCAATTTCAGATTCAGATTCGACTAATATTTAGTCAAGGATGCTCTGGGCCAGGCCTTTTGCTAGGAGATTTCCTGTACATTATCTGACTTCCTCCCTAGTGATTTAATCTCAGGATTCCATTTTAGCTGTGTGTTTCCCTTTCCTTCATCAAACTTTTATTAATTATAAATGAGATGTTGACATCGTACCTTTTAATTTTTTTTATTACTACCCTTCTCCAGAGGTGCTAATGAAAAGTAAGGTAGCCAGAGCTAAATCAGAGAAGCCCATTGTGGCAGGCAGAGTAATGACCCCCCCAAAGATGTCTACAGCCCTGAAACCTGTGAACACTTTATGTTACCTGGCAAAGGGGAATCCAGGTAGCAGATGGAGTTAAGGTTGCTAAGTAACTGACTTTAAGAGAGGTATTACAGATTAGTTGGGATTAACCAGGTGGGCCCAACATAATCACAAAAGGCCTTAAATTGGAAGAGGAAGGCAGAGGAGGTTGGAGTGATGCACTAGTATGAGAACTCAACCAGTAGTTGTTGGTTTTGAAGATGGCAGAGGGCCATGTGCCAGGGATGTGGGTGGCTTCTAGAAGCAGAAAAAAAGCAAGAAAACAGATTCTCCCCTAGAGCTCGAGGAAGAGAGTTACAGCCCTACTGACACCTTGATTTTAACCCAAAGAGACCCATTTCAGACTTCTGAACTTCAGACTGTGTAAGGGAATAAGTGTGAGTTGTATTAAGCTGCCAAGATTGCGCTAATTTGTTAGAGCAGCAGTAGGAAACTAATATACCTGTGTATGGCCAGAAAGTGAGAGGCAAAAAATTATCCCACAGATGACTAGCAGATTTGTGAAGACAGTGGAGTTCAGAGTAGTCAATGCAATGGTGGCCTGTCGTTACTGTACCTGAAAAATGTCATCAAAATTTAATGATGCACTGGCTGGCAACATTGGTGGGGAGCCATTCTTTGCAGGGAATACAAGTAAGGGGTAAGCAGATCAAATAAGTCAAAGAAGTTATTAGAGATTCCAGGTGCAACTCCTGAGTCCTAAAGCCAGGGCATGCTTTGACAACGAAGTACTGAAATAGCCCGAACTTTGACACTGTGTTGTTCTTTCTACAATCCTTCTTCCTATCCATGATCCCAACCTCTAAATGAAAGGTAAAAAATGTTTCATTTTATGCCTACATTTTTTCTTTTGTAGGCCAGCTGTTTCTCCTTTATACAGAACACTTGAAAAACGAAACTAAAACAAAAAATGTAATAGGATCATTTTTATTAATTTTTTCCTATTATTTTTCATTCTCTGAGTACACGATAGGCTCTTGAGTTCTGCACGCCGTGGTACCTCCTCCTACCAGGAAAGTTTTCTCCTGCTGTTCATTTATTGCTTCTGTTTGCTTTGGCCTGTGTTTTAGGAATAACTATTCTCTTCCTGTTGAATCTCTAGTCTCTGCCCCACATATTTATCATATTTGCACCTCTGGTTTTTCTCATGCTTCTTGGGAGGTCTTCTCCAGGTTACTCTCCAAATCACCGCTTTCAGTTTTCTTCCCTGTCAGTGTGATGATTTAATTCTGTGATCGTATTCACAGTTTTCTCCAAACAATCATCCCATTATCTCATACAGTTTTGTTGATTTTTCACTTATCTCAGCTAGCTCCTTTTTCATGTTTGTTGTCTTATCCATATTTAATCTTTTATTTCAAAAGAGCCACATTTTCCTAAATCTTACTGAGAATGCAGATGTGCTTTTCTAAAAATTAGTTTCCTATAAAAATATTTTCCAAACATTTATTCTTGAGTGTCAGATTTTCCATTGTTTATATTTTATAATGTTTTATAGGTTTCCCTCACCACTTAAAAATTTTTAATTGTCCTTGAAGAAGGAGAACTGTACACAGCCCTGGTAAATGCCTCCCATCATGGGGAAATGATCAGTGTAAGAATCCTCCATTGGCATCTTAGATTGGAAGACTGGAGTTGCAAACCACCTAGCCCATCTTTCTGATAGCTTGTTGCTTTTTATTTATTCTGCATCTGTTCATTATAAGGGATAGATCCCTGAATTTTAGGAGATGGGGCTTCCGATCTTCAAAACTGATCAGGGGAGAAACATCGCCAGCAGTGTGTGGTTCAGCTGGTGTTCACCCCCTCCCCAACTTAGAGCCCCTCTGCTAGTCTCTGGGCTTCTCAGTCTGGGCTTTGGTATATAGGCAATCTTCCTGACAGCCAGCAGATGGCTGAGCGAAATTTCTAGTTTCTAATGCCACCGTAACTCTTTTATGTCTTTTCTTGGGGTCCATGAGCATTTTAATAGGAAGAAAGAGGAAGGACAGTCGATGTTGCTTGATTTCTGCCCTCTGGAAGCCTTGGCTGAGAATCAGTGGAAACTTTTCCGCTGGGCTTTCAGAAACTCTTCCTACTTTCTAATTTGCCTGGACTTCAGAATGTGAGCCCTTTGCTCAGCTATCCTGGTTTCTTCCCTCCTGAAATGCCACCCCCATTCCATACTCACCCTCTTCACAGAAGTTTCATAGGTTGGGCTTCTGCAAAGCTGACTCTGAGGTAGAGATTAGGGTGCAAGGAGGGGGGTGTACTAGGGAGTTGCTTGGGATCAACAACTGTGGAAGGAACTGCAGGAAGCAAGATTAGGCAGAAGTCGAACTGAGATACAGGCCTGACGAAGGCCTCAGGCAACCCCAGAAAGAACTCTGTTCGTTTGTTTTATTTATTTATTTACGAGGTGGGGTCTCGCTCTGTCGCTCAGGCTGGAGTGCAATGGCACAATCATAGTTCACTGCAGCCTTGAACTCCTGGGCTCAAAGGATCCTCCCACCTCAGTCCCCAAGTCACTGGGATTATAGGCATGAGTCACCATACCAGGCTGGGATAGCCTTTTAGGTGTCCAGAGTTGGACGCGGAGCCAGGACTTTATATCCTCAAATGATCATTCTGTGGACATGGGCTGCCCTTGGAGGAGGCATGACCTTAGGTGAGGCAGTTTAAACAGGGTTGATGCTGAGGACTGTCTTCTAGTAGCACTCCCTGTCACTCAGGGAATAAATCCTTCATTCCTGAGGGAGTCTGGGTGGTGTAGCACAGTCTACATGAGGCAGGCATTAGCTGAGACAGGCCAATATTTTGGCTTCTGGTGTCTAAAGGAACTGAGTTGAAATAACACTGAGTGCCACCCCTTCATCGAATTGATCAAGGTACAAAGGCAAGATTATAAACTTTTTGCAATAGATTAGAGTAAGATAATAACCAGCTGGCTTTAAATTGGAACCAGAATTGTTTAGAGTACTTCAGGCTAAAAATATTTTGGATGACAATTCATGAAGAAATTATAGGCTAGCACTAGATCAAGATAATTCTCCACTAGGAAGTGGTTAAGGCTAACTAGGAGTCACCTGTTTTGAGAGGCAAAGAATTATAATACAGAGACTCCCGGGCTTTGAAGAAAACGTGTGCTGTCTCTATAATCTCCCTAGGTGTTATGCAAGAGTCGTGAATTGATCACAAACTTTAAGTGCCTACAGGATAGACTCGTATTGCACTCAAGTGTAGGTGAATTCTCCATTTCTGTGTGTCCACCGGTTCCTCACTGTGTCCATGTGGAACATGGGCCTGATGCTGCCAAAGCCTTTGATTTCTCAAGAAAAGCTGGAAATCTAAATTTCTATGTGAAATACCCCAATTTTTTTAGTATAAGAAACTAATTCAGATTAAAACTACAACAACAACTGTGTGAGCCAAACAATAAACGTGTGAAGGTGGAGTCAGGCCTGTGAGCTGCCAGCTTGTGACCTCTCAGTCAAATGTTTTATCAGAAACCTTTTTGGTGAGGTCAGTCAGAGTTAATGTGTAAACAGAATGACACCATGCTTTATGGTAACAGCATATTGTTATTTAAATAAACGGGCAACACCAAGAAGGTTGGCAGCACGCATTATTATAAGGATCATAACTATGTATTTTTTTATATTAGGCAATAGTGCAGGTCAGCAAGAAACTTTAAGGCTTTTGACCAAAGGCCGTTATAAAATATTTAGAGACCAAAAATCTAATGCTGTTTGACCTTCAAAGGTGGTAGTGACATGCACACGCACTATTTCCTATGACCAATATCTTCTTTCTATTGGGAGTCACACCTCCCTGTTTTGGGCAATTACTCTTCTTCCTCCCCCCGCGCTCCCATTCTGGTCATGTGGTTCCATTGGGAACTACCATGTATTCGCCCTACCTTGATTTCCTGTTCATTATAGACTGGTCCGATCCTGAGTCCTGACCCAAGGCACACAAATCAGAATTGCCTGAGGAAGTCCCTCTCTGGGGTGATTTCTCCCCTCACCACCACTGCCAGTAAGGATCTGATGGCCCAGAAACTGAAGTGGAAAAATAGATAGCTGATTTATGCAGGGCTGGGGAATGGCAAAGTCAGTACGTTGGAAAGTCAGGGGAGTGAGGGAGTCTAGCAAGGCAGCGAATGTATTTTTCATTTCTTTTTATTATTTATATTCTGGAGGTTTTGAGAAATAAATATTAACACATTGCAGAAATGTGTGAGCTTTTAATTTAGCATGAAAGAGGAGGCAAGTGAAGCAAAAATATGGGTGATGAATATGAAGGCTGAATTTGCTAAGACGCTTTGGGCTGCCTGTGTTAAAAAGTCTGTCCACTCTAATGTTAGCCGAAAGGGCGACTTATGGCCTCTAGCAGCTGAGAAGTCCAGGAGTGCATCCAGCTTCAGGCTCAGCTGAATCCAAGGGCTCAGACAATGTCGCCAGGGTTATGTCTTTTTCACCTCTTGGGTCTTTTTCCCCTTTCTTCTCTTGTCCTGCCTTTCGCTGTATTAACTGCATTTTCTTTTTTCCATGCCCCTCTTCTATTTTATATATGTGTGTCCCTCTTCTGTTTTATATATATGTGTGTATATAAATCCATAATTTGGATTTTCAAAAAAGTCTGAATTTAATCAATATCCATCTTTAAACAATAAACATTGTTTACTTTTTACTTTTCTCCACACTCTTCCTCCCAACTCCCATGCTATTACTGTCTGAAATTTTAGTTCGGGCTTGTTTTTAAACCTATAATTTTTTAAAACACTTATTATTCACTTTGATTTTCCTGCTCTATTTTAAATGATTTATTTTCTCACTGGGACTTTTTGCATCCTTTCTTTAAATTAATTCATTTCTTTTCTTGCTGGAGTATACCCTAGTGTAGTTCTTTCAAAGAGAAGCTTTGGATGGTAAACTTTCTAAGTATTTGTATGCCTGAAAATATCTTTATTTTGCCTTTATACTTGGATGATAATTTGGCTTGATATAGAATTCTGGACCCAAAATTACTTTTTTTTGCCTTCTGGCATGCAGAGTTGCTGAGAACCTCATGTTTGTTTCTTATAGGTATTATATCTTTTCCTTCTGATAGTTTTTAGAACATTCTCTTTGTCTCTGATGCTCTGGAATTTCACATGATATATCTATGGGTATGTTCTCAGTTTATTCTGCTATATACTTAATGGGAATGTTCAATTTGAAGACTCATATTTTTTTCCTAGTTATAGGGCATTCCTACTAGTATCTCTTCAATATTACCTCTTCACTATTCTTTCCATTCTGTGCTTTGAACATTCCATTAAATATATATTGAAGTGTCTGGATGTGTTCTCTTTGAACTTTTCTTCAGTATTTTCATTCTCGTTATCTCTTTGAGCTGCATTCTGGTAGATAAACTTTGTTTAACCTTCCAATTTATTCATTCACTCTTCAGCAGTAAAGAAGCTGCTCTTAAGTTCATCTATTAAATTTTTTTTTAATTTTAATAACTGTATTTTTCACTTTAACATTTCTAGCTGGCCGGGCGCGGTGGCTCACACCTGTAATCCTAGCTCTCTGGGAGGCCGAGGCGGGTGGATTGCTCGAGGTCAGGAGTTCGAAACCAGGCTGAGCAAGAGCGAGACCCCGTCTCTACTATAAATAGAAAGAAATCAATTGGCCAACTAATATATACAGAAAAAATTAGACGGGCATGGTGGCACATGCCTGTACTGCCAGCTACTCGGGAGGCTGAGGCAGCAGGATTGCTTGAGCCCAGGAGTTTGAGGTTGCTATGAGCTAGGCTGACGCCATGGCACTCACTCTAGCCTGGGCAACAAAGTGAGACTCTGTCTCAAAAAAAAAAAAAAAAAAAAAAAAAAATTTCTACATGGTTCTGTTGTTATAATGCATGTGCTGCTTTCAAATTTCCTTAAGTTTTATGACTTTTATTCCCACCTAAATTTATTTCTTTGAGGATGTTGAGAACATCCTCACCAGGGAGCTTGCTCTCCAACCTGGTATTCCTAGTTACCAAACAATAAAACTTTGTCTATGAATGGATTAAATAGAAATAAATGTCCCAAAAGCTAGAAGCTTCTAGGGGAGGAAAAAGGAAAAAATGTTTTTCTCTTTTTCTGTTTTCCATTTTCTCAAAGGATAGCACATTGGAACGACACGAAGGGATTTCTGAAATGCATTTTACTTACTTAGAAAATAGTTGTAAGAAATTTTATTCCTCCAGAGAAGAACTAGGAAGTACTTTCCTTTTTCTCTCCTTCAAACTGGTATAGAAAGCCCAAAGGATGCATAAACCAAGAACTGTCTGTTGTGCTCAAAAGTTTGCAGGTGAAATATTGTGACAAAACAGACTTAGATAAGAAACACACACACACACACACACACAATACAATGGTCATGACTCTTGGCATCCACAAGTTTACAATCAGAAGCTTCCACGGTGACATAAAACCAGTTCTAAGAAGTGAGAGTATACTTGGTCTTTCACAGCTGAAATCTGAGGTCACTAATCAGGAAAAGTTGTACTTGAATTTGGAAGGGATTTAATTAGCTTTTCCTTCTTTTTTTTTTTTTTTTAACAATTCTAGTTTGCCACCTGAGTCTCACTGGGAAGGTTAAGTAACTTGAGTTTCTCAAAGCTGCATTGAGAAGCCTCATGTTGTGCTTGATTGTTACTCGATATGGATTAAAACAAAACGTGAAACAACTGGTTCTGAACATTTAGGCCTGCTAATGTGGAAGCATCCTGTTACAGGCAAATTTCACAAAAATGAAATGTACTGTTGCTTTGATAGTTTCATCATTGCTGACTCTATTTCCCATTTCTCCTAATGCACCCACATGGTATTTTACTCTGTAAAGTTTGTTTTTCTTATTATTTGAATCATACGATGTTTAGAAATAGAACATTTTGGAATAATCATTGACAAATTAGACTTTTGTCTGACAACGTTGAAATACCATGGAGAAAGACGGAACACTACTGAACTGTTTAGTTTGCTATGACTTTCTTGCCTTTGAGTAACTTACCCCCGGTATAACTTTATAACCAATGTATTTTGCCAGCCATAAATTGACAGTATTAAGTGACAGATTTAAGTAGTTGTTTGGGGTTTTTTTCCATATGTCTGTTGGAAAATTGTTCTCTCAAGAAGTCATTCCAGAGAAAACAAAGAAGCAGGGATCATTCTTCACATAATAACCAGAGGCACTATCAGAATATTTTAGTTAACTGGAAAACCTGTTTTACAAGTGGACTTTCATTGTGTTTTGGGGAAATTTTTTTATACCAAGTGAATCAGCAAAAATATTTTCTAAATCCTTTTGAAACCACAAATTGATTACTAATGATATTTCAAAATTTCATTTTGTTAGAAAATTTCTTCTGCAGTAAAAATGAGGGATATATATGTTCCAGGTATGTATACATTTCATCTATTTAAGTGAATCACTATGCTGTATGAACCACTGGCCTTATGCACCAGCTTAGAACACAGCTTTTCAAAAGTTTATTTTAAAGCCTAGAAGAACCAAACATACCCATTACTAAACTTGCTCCAGCTAGTCCATGAAGTGAATTGCTTCATTGAAACCTGAATGAACAGAACCCCTTGTTATACTTTGGTACTAAATGGTTAGTCAGTTTTAGAATTTTCCAAGGGATCAGAGAACTGACTCAAGCTTTCTGAGCACTTTGGGCTAGGGATGATTTTTTTTATTTGGCTCACAAACCTGAGATTAGTCTGGTCTTAAATAGGACCACCAGGCTTGCCCTGGCAGATATGAATATTCAATTCACTGTATGAAACATGTACCAGACGCTGTGTTGAGGGAAGAGGGTAGAGAAAGTGCAGGAACAGCCCCTGCCCAAAGTCCACAATAACCTCTCACAACACCATGCTTAAAATAGTCTTCTGGCTTTAGCAACATAATAGACTGGGCTACTACCAGGTAAAGCAAACATTCTCATATTAGATAAATCTCCCAGTTATATGCAAGTGGAGAAGAGCCACATTATTTTGAAAACAAATACATGAACAACCTGCAGGCTTACCATGGGAATCTCAATGAACAATCATACAAGGACATAGTGCAAGGCATATAATAAGCACATAGTAATAACTCGTTGAATACCAGTTCAGTGCCTTTTATGCTTTATAGGCTATAGCTCTTATCTATTGCTGTATAATAAACTACATCAAAACTCAGAGGGTTAAAACAACGACCATTTATTATTGCTCAAGAGTCTATTAATCAACTGAAGGGTTCTACTGGTTGTGGCTGGACTCACTCATGTATTTGCAGTCAGCTATGGTACATTTGTAGGCAGCTCTTGTGATTTTGGGCTGGGCCCACTCATGGGTTTGGGGGTCAGCAGGATGGCCGGTTTAGGATGGACCTGGCCGGAATGAATCAGCTCTCCTCCACATGGTGTCTCATCCTTCAGCAGGCCAACCTGGGCTGGTTCACAGGGCGGCCACAGGGTTCCGAGAGACAGACCAGAAGCAGGCAAAGCCTTTAGAGGCTGAGGCTTGGGACAGACCCATCATTGCTTCTACCGCATCCTGTTGTCCACAGCAAATCAGAAGGCCAGGCCATATTCAAGGGAGTAGGGCAATAAACTCCACCTGTTTGTGGGAGGAGCTGCAAAGTCACATGACAAAAGTGCCTATATATGGGGAAGTTTGGATAATTGAGGCCGGTTTTGCAATCAATCTACCTCTGTGCCATCAATTATTATGAGAGACTGTGTGAAAGTAGGAGAGTTGATATATAAGCAGCTAAATAATGACATATTTAGGATTCCCATTTCCTTTATATTTTAGGTTTGAAGCTTGTTCTTTGATTCTTTGATGGCCTGTAGTAGAAATTGTGGCTAACAGGCAAATTTGTATATGGAGGATTTGGGACGGCTCACAGGATCTAAGCCCAAGCTTCTGCGAGGGCAGGATCCCTGAACCACCCAGAATCTAGACAGTAAGAACCAAAAGTCCATTCAGGGCACTGCCATTGAGATTCAAATTTCCTGGACAGAGAGTCCAACTGGCCTCTGGATTAGGTGCCCAGACCTCGGCCAGGGGAGAACCTTGACTCTGAAATCTCACCAAGACTACATGCAGAGGCTGGACAGCTCTTAAAAGTAAAAGGAGTCCAGTGCCAGATGGATTCAGGAAAATACATGTCTTCTACAAAGGTGAAGCAGCTTAATCCTAGAAAAATAAAATGTAGTAGTGGCCCAAGTCCCCAACTTGTGTGGGCATGGGGAAGCCAGCTGCCATTCCCCCCTTGCCACCGCTGCCCATGAGCGAAAGTTGAAAAGTAGTTAGAAGCAAAGGGTACAGATTATGCAAAGAGGAAAGGTAAATTAGACTTTACTAGCCTCTACCCAGATGATAGCAAGTGACCATTTCCTTCCTTAATTTAATTCTTTGTCTGCCCTGGGTGATCCAAGCATGTTGACAGACAACAGTCTTTGCCCTGCTTCAAAAAACATCAGGGCCGGGTGCGGTGGCTCACGCCTGTAACCCTAGCACTCTGGGAGGCCGAGGCAGGAGGATCACTTGAGCTCAGGAGTTCCAGACCAGCCTGAGCAAGAGCAAGAGCAAGACCCCGTGTCTACCAAAAATAGAAAAAAATTAGCTGGGCACAGTGGCACGTGCCCGTAGTCCCAGCTACTTGGGAGGCTGAGACAGGAGGATCTCTTCAGCCCAGGAGTTTGAGGTTACTGTGAGCCAGACTGACGCCACGACACTCTAGCCTGGGCAACAGAGCGAGACTCTGTCTCAAAAACAAAAATAAAAAAAATTAGAACTGTAGTGCCAAAGACAGAAGGTATGTTTCTTAGGAGTTGTAAGTTAGGACTGCTTCTGGCTGCTGCTGACTTTAACCATATAGCAGTTATTGTCACTGAGCAGGAAGTCCCTAAGTGGTGGCCCAGCAGCTCACCCAAGTCCTCAAGGGCCCCAGCTTCTCCTTTCTTTCTGCTCCACTATTCTCAGCCTGGCAGTGGTGTCTCCCCTTGTAGCTACAAGATGGCTGCTGCTGCTCCCAGCCCTATGTCTTCAGAAAGAGGAGGGAGCAAAAAAAGCTTTTGCTTTTCTTACCTCTTTCTGTCCACCACCCTTTGGGGGACTTCCCATTGCATCTTATTGGCCAGAGCATGACCATCTTACACCATTCGCTATAGAAGGGACATGAGAATGCCGTGTGGGCTTAGACCAATTTTAGTACACCCCCTCGTGTTGGGCACACTGCCACCTGTCACTGATACTTCCACTCACATTTTCCTGGCCTTGTCACTAGTTCCAGCTCCAGGTGAGGACAGGGCTTCTCAGGGCCTGAGACCTGTGTAGTTGCACAAGGCCCCTCATTCAGAAGGGCTCTGTGCTTGGCTTAATGCTCTGCTGGTGCTGCCTCGAAATTCTCAATAATTTTTTAACAGTAATTGTGTGCTGGGTCCTGCAAATTATCTAACCAGTCCTGGCTAGGGTGGACAGTTCCATGTGGGCTTTGACCCACTTCTCTCTTGCTTCAAAAACACACCCTTGCTTTCTCTCCTGGGCTTCCCCAAAGCTGCAGACACCAATAGGTGCTCAATCTGCTGGTAGACACAGACAGTTTGGAAGGGAAACTTTGACCAGTGTAGGACAGGAGCCAACAGAGAAATGTTCCTGTGTCCATCCTTCAAGGGCTCTACATGATTCTTCTTCTTCTTCTTCTTCTTCTTCTTTTTTTTTTTTTTTTTGAGACAGAGTCTTACTCTGTTGCCCAGGCTAGAGTGCCGTGGTGTCAGCCTAGCTCACAGCAACCTCAAACTCCTGGGTTCAAGGGATCCTCCTGCCTCAGCCTCCCAAGTAGCTGGGACTACAGGCACGCAGCACCATGCCCGGCTAATTTTTTCCGTATATTTTTAGTTGTCCAGCTAATTTTTTTATATTTTTAGTAGAGACGGGGTCTTGTTCTTGCTCAGGCTGGTCTCGAACACCTGAGCTCAAATGATCTGCCCTCCTCGGCCTCCCAGAGTGCTAGGATTACAGGCGTGAGCCACCATGCCCAGCCTCTGCATGATTCTTAGTAGATCTGGGGGAATCCACCTCCATTGCCCACAGCGGTGACCTTGACAACACATCCTTCTGTTGATTGTTCTGCCTTCTCTGTCCCCTCACCCTAGTCCCTCATTCATGGTCCCTGGGTCATATTTCAAATAAACACTTGCACAGTAGTGTTGTCTCAGACGCTGCCTTCAGGGAATCCAAGCTCAAACACCATCCAAATAAAACAGGATTTCTTACCAAGAAGAAAGGCATATGGCTGTTTGCCTGCTGGTTAATCAGTATCAACAGTGCCAGCCACAGTGCTCATGGGATAATAAAGGAGCCATCCGAGATCCTGTATCCCTGACTTCCAAGACAGATAGCTAACACTGTGGAGTGCCAGACACTGTGCTCTTTTCAGATATGTCCTCTTATTTTACCTACACAACAGCCATTTGCAGTCATTATTGTTATCTCCATTTCACAGATAATACCAAGGATGAGAGAAGTTGAGCGACTTCCCCAAAGCCAGTACGTGGAAGACCTGGAATTGAAACACAAGTTATCTGGATATTCTTCTCACAATATCACCCTGCTAAAGGGAAGGATATCTGATCTATAGGCCAACTAGACTGGCTCTGAGATTTGTAGCCGCTCATAAAACCACTTGTATGGCGCTTTCTGAAGAACAGCTGGTGGCCAGGTAGGTGTGCCCATGGGGTGGAAGCAGGCTCTCCTCTCAGCTCTTGGTCCTGGTACAAAAGTGTTCCCAGCAGGGCTTCAGGAACAGGGGGTTGTGGCCAGCACATTGCTCATGCGTTTTCTCTAAACCAACAGCAACCTGGCAACTGTATTTTCCAAGCCTGGCTAGACAGATCGTTCTATTTTGCTTTGTCACTTTCAAGAGAGTATCCTTCCCCTTCACAGACTCAGTGCTGTGTAGCAGGCTACATTCACAGAGTGTTCTGGATAATGAGGTCAGGCAAACATTTGAAGAGACAGATCACAGACTACAGGGACTCCACTGTCTTTTTCCAGGACAGGCTGGGGAAATAAATTGAAGTCTGGTCCAGACTACGGCATGGTAATAGCTGAATCAGTAAAAGGGGCCAACCCCTGGCTAGCAGTCAGGGACATGACTGAAGAAAGAACTGTACCACTATTATTCTCAAAGGATGTATTTTTAGTACATAGTACATAAGTCTGACCCTCTTCTATAGAGCAACACAGAATGGAAATTTGCTCAATATCAAGTTGCCGGCACATGATGCAGAATTGGAGTTAAAATTCATAAATTGTGTATACAACTTCAGAGAATATTCCAGTAGGGACCCTCACATTTATTTTTATTTTAATAATGTACACAGGCCAGGCATAGTGGCTCACGCCTGTAATCCTAGCACTCTGGGAGGCCGAGGCAGGAGGATTGCTCAAGGTCAGGAGTTCGAGACCAGCCTGAGCAAGAGCGAGACCCCCCATCTTACTAAAAATAGAAAGAAATTAATTGGCTAACTAAAAAACAATTAAAATTAAAAAAAATAATGTACACAAATTACCTTAGTATTCTTAATATAAGATAAAATTTGGTATGTCACTACCTCTTACTAATTTTCTTAATATCAGTTTCCCTGAGTTTTTTCCCTGTCATTTAACAAGACAGTGAAGCAGTGGTTTAAAACCTTTATTGGTTGTGTCCCCCATCAAAAAAGCCTTGTACATATATTTCCAATATATGCATATTTGTGTATTTAGAAATTATATCCCTAGACTGCTATATTAATGTTTTATTATAATATAAAACAGACCAGAATTAAATGTTAAAGGAGAAGATAAAGATAAATTATCTTAAAAGTACTTTTAAATTAGTAACATTGCAAAAATCACTGCTTTGGCTAATGAGAGTAATATGAGTAAATAAACTTTTCTTGAAAAAAACGTGATTCATTACTCGGTGATATTTTTCTTAAGACAGAATCTCACTCTGTTGCTCCGGCTAGAGTGCCATGGCATTAATCTAGCTCACAGCAACCTCAAACTCCTGGACTCAAGCGATCCTCTTGCCTAAGCCTCCCAAGTAGCTGGGACTACAGGCATGTAGTCCACCATGCCTGGCTAAGTTTTTCTATATATTTTTAGTTGTCCAGCTAATTTCTTTCTATTTACAGTAGAGGCGGGGTCTCGCTCTTGCTCAGGCTGGTCTCGAACTCCTGAGCTTAAATGATCCACCGTCTCGGCCTCCCAGAGTGCTAGGATTACAGGCGTGAGCCACCGTGCCCGGCCTGATCCATATGTCTTAATACTCGGTTTTTAATGTATGTCCCAGCTGAAAAGATAACTTACAAAGATTAATAGAACAAATACCAAAAAAAGGCCTCATTATCTACCTTTACTAATAATTTTCTAACACGTCCACCAATTATGCCAATGTTTGGCTGGAGATCTGGCTAGTGAGTTTCCATCTTTTCTGATGTCTGTTAGTTGTTCTTACAAAGCAATAGTAAGGTATTGCATTTTTTTCTTTGTAACACATGGGTACAAAACTCACTAAAACTCTTCCGGATGAATATTTTAAAGCAACTTAGCAAATTCTTTTTTTCAAGTTTTCAAAAGTGCAACTAAGAGTTTTGTAAAGATTATACTTTTGTAATTTTAGCAACAAAAGCTTCAAGAAAAAGAAAACATTTTCAAAGATTGATTTATAAAATGATCTTTTCATAGCTTAAGTTTGCTAGTTTGTTGTTTAAAAAGGCTTGATTTCTTTTGGAAAGTTTATATTACAAAGTATTAGAAATATCAGCTCTTCAATTTTATTTGTATTAACTTGTGTATACATTGTTAGTATCCTACTCAAGCTGTGATTTCTTTGTAGTCCATTTTGAGAGAGTATGGTAGTTAAAATTATATAATCTGTTGGATTTTTTTCTTTTTATATCATAAGTTTCTGTTTTTACCTTTATTATTTCTTTCATTATATATTTTTAGGAGTAATTCTAGTATTCTTTCTTGAACCTCCTAAGTTGGATGTTATTAATTTTCAGACTTTCCTTTTTTCCAAATGTGTTGAAGACTGTAAATTTTCCTCTAGGAGCTACTTTAGTTGTAGCTACAAGTTTTGATAGTGTTTTCTTATCATTCTCTTTCAAGTATTTTCTAATTTCCATATAATTTCTAGGTTGATTCACAAGCTAAATTAAATTAATAGTATAATTTAAAAATTCGCTATGGTTTTTCAACATTTTTTGTTGATATTGATTCTTAAGTCAGATGCTTTGTTGTCAGAAAAAGTGATCTGCACGCTACTGATTCTTGACGTTGAGACATATTTTGTAGTTTAATACATGGTTAATTTTTGTAAATGTTTGCCTAGAGTTAGTCAACTGCAAAATTATATGCACAGTCTCCACAAGACTGCCCTCACGTCTGACACCAATTACCAGGGGTATCAGCCAACTAACTACAAAATTAAAGGGAACAGTCCCCAAGATTGCCTTCACTTCTGACATCAACTACTTCAGGGGGTCCTGAAACCATCCTCAGGTTCCATAATTCACTGGGAGAACTCCCAGAACTCACTGAAAACTCATATATTCATGGTTGTGGCTTATTACAAGGAAAGGATAATGTTTTAATTATATCTTTTGAAAATAGTACATAGCCGGATTTCAGTTTTTTGTGCATTCTAAGAGTCCATGGCTTCTAATTGAAAAATTCACACCTCTGTCTGCTGTCTTTTACAGAAGAAACAATTTTAAAAATGATAACTAAAAGCAAATTCACTCCATTGAATTTTTGTGATTACTGACTTATTTGGGTTTATTCTTGCCATTTTACTATATGCTCTGTATTTGCCTTGGTTCCCCCCTCCCCCCCACCCCCCGTATTTTCCTTTTCCTTTTCCTTTTTTGCCTTTTGGATTAAATTTTTTTCTCATTCCATTTTTCTGCCCTTTATGAGTTTGAAGCACATACATTTAATTTGTTTCATTTTGGTGGTTACCCTTGGCATTTTTACATGTATATTTAAAGTATAAATGTTAGAATACCTAACTCAAAACAGCCTCCTCCTGGTTTACATACTATTATTACCCAGCCTTTTTTTTTCTCTTTTACTCTTTTACCCCTAAAATGATACATTAATTTATATTTACTATAGGCAATGTTTATTTCTACTTATCTACATGTATGATTGCTGCTTGGGATTTATTGAGCTTTCTAAGTCTGAGTCATTCATGAATCCTGACAAAGTTTCAGCCTTTATTTCTTTGAATATTTTTATGTCCCCTGTTCTCTACTGTATTTCATTCTAGAAATCTGATAAGACATAAATTGGCCCTTCACACGCTGCCCTCCACATCTCAATCTTTCTTTTCTACATATTCTCTCTTTGCCTCTCCCGGCAGCATTCTGAATACAGTTTCCAAATCAGTCTTCGAGTCCCCCAGTTCTTACCAGAGACTGAACTTACAAAGGACAATAGCCAGACTGTACATAGTAGGATTCTGATCCTCATGAGAAGCCCAGGAAGCCAAACCAAACTTCCCCAGCAATCTGTCCAGAAGAATCAAGACTTAGTCGGCTATGGCCAGCTTTTCTCTTCTCTTCTCTTCTCTTCTCTTCTCTTCTCTTCTCTTCTCTTCTCAGTCTCACTCTGTTGCCCAGGATAGAGTGCCATGGTGTCAGCCTAGCTCACAGCAACCTCAAACTCCTGGGCTCAAGGGAGCCTCCTGCCTCAGCCTCTCAAGTAGCTGGGACTACACGCATGCGCCACCATGCCCAGCTAATTTTTTCTATATATTTTTAGTTGTCCTGCTAATTTCTTTGTATTTTTAGTAGAGACAGGGTCTTGCTCTTGCTCAGGCCGGTCTTGAACCTCTGACCTCAAGTGATCCTCTTTCCTCAGCCTCCCAGAGTGCTAGGATTACAGGCATGAGCCACCGTGCCTGGCCTCCCATCTTTCTTTCACTCTGGCTTCCAGCTGAACACTAACCAGGGAAGGCCAGACATCCACCCCAAACCAGTCAAATGAAATGTTTGCTTCTAGCTGGCCCAACTCTAACCTCCAATAGCCAACAGCCTCCAATCAGAGGATACCTGGAGCCTTAACTTTTTGTCACTATAAAGCTTTTCCACACTCCTGCTTGTCTTCAGTTTTAGAAGTTCCATTTGATTCTTTTTTCTAAATTAGTCATTTTTATAACTTCGTTTGCCTTCACTTTGATTTCTGTTGACATATTAAATGTTTTAGCAAATGATTCTAATATCTAAAGTCTGTATGAGGGTGCTTTTAAGATATTTTGTTTTTGCTGTCTCTCATTCTTATTTTCTTTTTCTTTTATTGTTTTTATTTTCATTTTTTATTTTTTTTTTTGAGACAGAGTCTCGCTTTGTTGCCCAGGCTAGAGTGAGTGCCATGGCGTCAGCCTAGCTCACAGCAACCTCAAACTCCTGGGCTCAAGCAATCCTGCTGCCTCAGCCTCCCGAGTAGCTGGGACTACAGGCATGTGCCACCATGCCCGGCTAATTTTTTCTATATATATTAGTTGGCCAATTAATTTCTTTCTATTTATAGTAGAGACGGGGTCTTGCTCTTGCTCAGGCTGGTTTCGAACTCCCGACCTTGAGCAATCCGCCCGCCTCAGCCTCCCAGAGTGCTAGGATTACAGGATGAGCCACTGCACCCAGCCACATTCTTATTTTCTTGAGTGTTCTTAAGATTATTTTCTTTAGTGTTCTTTGATTTTATTTTTTTTAATTGTGAGCCCAAATTTGTTGCACTGTCTGTGAGAGTTTCCTGAGGCCTGACCTGAGGGCAAATTCTCTAAGAAACATTTGCATTTGCTTCTTCTAGGCACCTGGGAGCATCCAAAATTACTTAAAATGAAGTTCTTTGGGGGAGGTTCAATCCATATTGTGACATGTGCAGCCACCCCCCTTTGGAGTGTACTACATGCAAGTGAAATCTTGTGTCATTGTCTTTCTGCAAATTTAAGAGTTAAATAGGGCCTGGCGTGGTGGCTCACGTCTGTAATCCTAGCACTCTGGGAGGCCGAGGTGGGAGGATTGCTTGAGCTCAGGAGTTCGAGACCAGCATGAGCAAGAGCAAGACCCTGTCTCTACTATAAATAGAAATAAATTAGCCAAACTACTAAAAATAGAAAAAATTAGCCGGGCACGGTGGCACATGCCTGTAGTCCCAGCTACCCGGGAGGCTAAGGCAGGAGGATCCCTTGAGCCCAGGAGTTTGAGATTGCTGTGAGCTAGGCTGATGCTATGGCACTCTAGCCCAGGCAACAGAGTGAGACTCTGTCTCAAAAAAAAAAAAAAAAAAAAGAGTCAAATATAATAGTATAATAATAACAATGTGTTTGAACTGAATAGGTAGATAGACATTGACTATTTGTTCATTATCTTCTAAATTCCTCTAAAACCTTTAAATGAAAAACCCTTAATATGTAAGAAGTGATTCTAATATAAAGAAGGTATGTTTTAACAAACATAATAGAACTTATTGCCCTTTTTTGTATAATGGAAAGCAAGTTTAAAGGAGTCTGTATTCTTCCCTAGCTATATAATTATTTTTTAAAGAAGACATGGATTGCAGAAATCATGAGTTGAGCCCCAAGAAATTAGACTCCTTGCTGCCTCTTCCAAAACATTTCTTTAAATTGTATCACATATTCAAGGATAATTTCCCTGTGTTGTCTTAGAATCCATAATTCTTATAGAAGCCCTGGTGACTAGGTCTACATGACATTTGTATTGATGGCGCCTTTTCTTATCTCTGGCAGTCTTCTGTATTTCTGAGCTCCAGTTCATTTGCTACCCTCGTTATTTCTCCAGGTCTGGCTGTACTGAGGATACTAAAAGCAAGTAACCGGGGAGCTCAAAATCTAGTGAAGAGTAAGTAAACCACCGTGAAGGAAACAGACTTTGGTAAGTGTTCAAGCCCAGCAACCAAGTTTTATGAAGCATAATGGGATGAAGAAATCATTCCAATGGAGGATCAGGGAAAGGGTCACAGAGAAAGAGTCATTTTTAGCTCTGCTGGCTTTCGTAACAAAGATCCAGTTTCCTTACTGATCAGGCCTACAAAAGAGAGTTCTGCTTGTCAACTAAGAGATGGTTAACCACTTCGGTACGATCGTTGACTATAGTCGACAGCCACAGATGAACGCACACAGCTGAGCGCAACTTTAGCTGACACCATGATATGACTTTTCTAATTTTTCATTTATCAACATAAAATTGTGAACATTTAAAAATAACGTAATGAAAACATATATGTATATGTTACCCATTCTGATTTACATTACAAGTAAAGCTGCCTGTAAAGTAAAACAAGCTTTCGGTGGTTTAAAGCTTTCCTCATCACATAAGAGCAAAACAGATTCATCGTCAACACACAGCACAAACTGTCGTGCGGACTCTGAGTGCCGGCTGTGGGCAAGGCTTCATGGCCAGTGAGCACCGTACCGAAGTGGTTAAGAGTTAAAGAGAGTTTGACCCACTGGGATGAGTGGGACCTGAGCCAGGAAAACTTGGGCTGGATTCAGTTGGCTAAATAGAGGTTTCCAAGACTGAGAAAATTCCAAGATTAACTCCTAAACTCTACCCCTATTGTTTCACAGAGCATGAAATGATATACCTGCCTGCGTTTTGTACACTGGTAGCCATTCTTTTCTATAGTATAGTGTCACTCAACACAAGGGATCTGAGAGTGTGTTGCCACCAGGGCCTCCTGCTAAGGAGGGGTGCAAATAGGAAAACGGACCATAAAGGGCACCATCACCTCCTGCCCCTCCCCTCTCCCTTCACATCTTTGGCTGGTAGCAATAGGGGAGAAGGTAGAAGCAGACTCTGAGTGTAGAATTTGGCATGAAATTTACTGTGCTTCTGAAGAGAGAAGTGTGGTAAATAAGAAATATCTACAATTAAATTTTAACCCAAGAGACAAGAGTCTGAGAAGAAGGGCTTGTTTGGAAGGAGGATGGCCTGGAAGCAGCACACTCCCAAAGCACAATCCCATACTTCATCCAAGCAGGAAGCCCAGGCCAGCAAGCAAACTCAGGAAAGCCAGGAGTAGGTAAGTGGGCAAAACTTGAGTCCCTGAAAAGTTGAGGGTGGGACGAATGAGCTACCTTAGTTCTGAAAGACCTGCCGATATACTTGAAGCATGGACAGAGGTATGGGTGGGGCCACAACAGGAAAGGATAGAGTGAGGAACTAAAGAGGGTGCCTTGCCTGGAATTGGGGACAAGGCAATGACACAATCATAGGAAACCAGCCAGGAGCCCGTGTACCAAGACAGGCACATACGTTGGGGAATGGGTTAGAGCTCATGAATGTCCTGTAGTCAGAGTCTTTCATAAAGCTGAACCCCCAGATGGTGGACTTATGTAGAGGAACAAAGGAGCCCACAGTGAAGCAGATCCCAGGATAGCTTTCTCAGTAAGAGCAAGGGCTTTGGCATCCAACCTCGCTTTGAATTCTGTGCCAGTTGCAAGACTTATGATCCTGGGCATGTTGCCTTGTATCTTTGACTCAGTTTTATCATCTGTAAAATGAGGATGACTATAACTACCTCATAGAGTTCTCATAAAAATTAAATGAAGGCCAGGCACGGTGGCTCACACCTGTAATCCTAGCACTCTTGGAGGCCAAGGTGGGAGGATTGTTTGAGCTCAGGAGTTCGAGACCAGCCTTAGCAAGAGTGAGATCCCGTCTCTACCAAAAAATAGAAAGAAATTAGCTGGACAACTAAAAATATAAAGAAAAAATTAGCCGGGCATGGTGGTGCATGCCTGTAGTCCCAGCTTCTCGGGAGGCTGAGGCAGGAGGATGGCTTGAGCCCAGGAGTTTGAGGTTGCTGTGAGCTAGGCTGATGCCACGGCACTCTAGCCTGGGCAACAGAGTGAGACTCTGTCTCAAAACAAAAAGATTATGTATTCTAGGACAACAGAGACTCACTGACAGGATCCTGAAAGGAAAGAATTAAAATACTGAAGTGGGATCATTGAGTAGAGTCCAATGAAGGGACAGTTTACTAAGCTGTAGGCAGGGCTGAGGGAAACAGGAGGTGGACAAGCAGCCAAGGGCCAGCAATAACAGGACGCAGCCAGCACTAATCTGCAGCCTGGCAGGGGGCAGGGAGGGAGAGGAACAAGCACTCGCCTTGGCTAGTTTTATGTGCAAACTTTGCAAGACCATGGAACCCAGATTTTCATCCAACACCAATTTTGATGTTGCTGAGAAAGTATTTTTTTAGATGTGATTAACATTGAAATGAGTAGATTTTGAGGAAAGCAGATTATCCTCCATACCGTGAGGGGCCACATTTGATTAAAGGAAGTCCTCAGCAGGTTCCTGCAAGGGGGAAGGAATTCTGCCTGCAGAATTGAACTGCCTTTGGATGAAGACTGCTACATCAACGATTCCCCTGGTTTTCAGCCTGCCAGCAGCCTTTCTGCAAATCCCAGACTTGCTAGTCGCAGTTGATAAGGCAATTTCTTAAAATAAATCTCTCTGTGTGCGTATAGTATAGTATAGCCTATCACACACACACACACATACAAACATACACACTCTTCTTGGTTCTCTGTCTCTGGGGAACCCTGATTAATACAGTACCTAACCGTCTCTCTCCTCCTGCCCTTTGGTTTCCTACAAGTACCTGCCAAATGTACCCACCCACGTCGGGGAAGAGGGAACTCAGGGATGTTCTCTGTAGAGGTATAGAGGGGCACAGCCTGGGGAGGAGAGGATGGACAGCCGATCTGGAGGATCAACTCAAGATTATCAAGCACGATGGTTATTTTCCCACAGAGAGGCAATTTCACAGCACAAATTCAGCTGTGTCACTACTGGTTTAAGACCTTTCACTAGCTCCCTGCTAGGGCTGAGAGATCCCATACAGCCTCTTTTGAGACCTTAGTCCTTCCCTTTCTGACCAGCCTCACCTCCTGCCTCTCGCTCACCTTCCACTCTGTGTGTCTGTGGTAATTACCTGCGCTGAGTGGGGTTTTCATGCTGCTGTACCTCTGTACACACTGCTCCATCTGCCTGGGCTGCCCTTTCCCCTGTCCGTGCGCAAAGTGTTGTTTATCCTTCCAGTCCAGCTCATGTGGCACAGGCTTTGTGAAGTCTCTTCTGTTTGCCTGGTCCCAGAGTGTGGTTCTATTAATTGTATTGCACAGAGTTCAGTGATTGATGAAGAGGTCTGCCTTCCTCGCTTGGCTCTTAGCGCCATGAGGACGGAGCTGGGGTGTGGGCCACCCTGGAATCCCAGCATCCAGCTCAAAGCCTGAACAACAAGAGGCGGGTGAGCCCAAGGGACCTGTGAAAGAGGTTCCCAGGCTTCTCATTGAGTTGCAGACGTGACAGTTTCAAATGACAGTTCTAGCTTTCTAAAACCCCTGCATTCTGCATATACCTGCATTTCTGCACAGCCTACATTTTAAAACAGCCTAGGAAATGCACTAGGGATTTATTTCTTGGCGAGTGTCTGATGTCAACCTCACTCATACCAACTACCCACAGTGTGTTCAGAAACACCCTGAGCCACATTCTTTAGCTGCTTCAGGCAGAGTGAAGTGCATAAAAAGCAATTGAACACTTGGACAAGGCTCTCTTGGTTCCTCTTGTCCTGAGGTCCCCGCACCAAGTCAAGCTGTTCTGAAGCCCTTTTCAAAACTGTTTTGTCAGTTGTGCACTAGAGATTCATTTCATGGCGTTCTGTTAAGGGAAGGATTGCACTCTACACACAGATTTGTGTTTGTGTATTAGGAGCTTGAGGGGAAGACATGTTTATTTAGTCCAGGTTTTTTTTTTTTTTAGTACAACTCTAATTCATGTTTCCTTGAAATAAACTAGTAATATTCAACTTCAGATCAGTTTCCAGAATCTCTGTAAGCATAACACAGAATTTCACACTGCCAGTAAATGCTGAAAGGCTGTATTTTGAGCTGAGATTCATTGCAAACATCTACCTTCCCACCACAAATGAGCCTCTTTCCCACTGTTTAAGAAGGCTGGGATCAGAAACAGAATGGCCAATATAATAACACAGTAAAGGAGGTAACTCAGTTAATGCAATCCTGCTAGATTAGGAAACTTTGTGACATTTCGTCTAAGTGTAATGTCTGAAAAATACTGTTCCACAAAAGCCTTTATTTGGTGATATGCATGTGCAAGGCACAGAGCTGGTTGATCAGAGGGAGCTCAATGTAATGTAGACCTGCCTTAGGGGCCTGCCATGCAAGGGGGCATGGGGCACTTCAAGGTCAAAGGTAAACATAAACCAGGAGAAGAAGAAATTTGCTGAGCCAGCTTGGAGAGTTTACAGAAGCAGTGATATTTGAGTTTTGAAGAAGGGCAGAATTTCGACGGGTAGAGATGGGGGAGAATATCATTCTAGAAAATGGGAGCAATGTGGCTCGAGGTATGAAGTAGATCTATGCCTGGTACCCTTGGTGAACGGTGGCCATGCCTACAGCATTAGGTACCTTGGGACATAGGTGGGTAGGTGACTGGGGGGAGATAAGTTTCGAAATATGGCTTGTAAGTCATGTCTTAAGAGACTTGAATGCCTCTGTAAAGAATTTTTGTCATCAGGCAGTAGGGAGCCATGCAAGAGTGTGGGCAAAGACACACATGACCTGATTTTTGCTTGAGGTCAGTGACTTTGGGGGCATAATGAATGGATTTAAAGAAAGAGGTTAAATAAAGGCAGAGAGCTCCCTTGGTGTTTATAACTTTTCTTCTTAATACCTTACTGCATAGATTCTATGGCATATTGCAGATTAGCACATACAAGTTGTATCTTCACATCTTTCTTCCTCTGTCGGAAGACAGGTTTTCTGACTCTGAAATTATTCCCTCTCCTGTCTGCATGAGGAGGATAACCTCTACAATTATAGTACATGTTGCTTCCTGCATGCAGCTGATTGGAATTTTTAACCCCTTTTAGTAACGGTTAAGTGTGTGCTGTAAAAGGTTTACCTATGTGGCCTGAAATTGCAATGGGAACTTTTATTTTAAAATATGTGAACTCTTTGCTCTAGCAATTCCGTCGATGATGCCAATTCGTTCCAAGGAAATAGTCAGGATGGTCGCAAAGATTTATCTGTAAGGACATTCATTTCAGTGTTAATATTAATAATAATAAATACAGAGATGAACTTATTCATCTCTGAATAATAATTTTAAAACAGAAGCAGCCTAATTAGAAGGAGATTGGGTAAATAAGTTATACAGCCATTTAAATCCTTTATAGAAGAATATCTAATAATATGGGCAATTGTAATATAATGTTAACTTTAAGAAGCAGATTACAGAATGATAATGACTCCATTTTTGTTTAAAAAAATTAATAAAGAATTCATGGAGGAAAATCCTAATAATATTGAGCAGATTTGTAACATAATACCCTTGGTTGAAGGGTATTATGGGTGATGTTTATTTCATTCAATGGCCTTTCTTATATCTTATAAATTTTATACAATTAATATGCAGACATAAATATCAAATAAATGAACAATTAAAAAATAAGTATTTTGGGTAATCAGGAAAAATGTTATTTAAAAATAACTTTTAAACAAGAGGGGTAAAGTTCAAAACCATTCGTAGTTACTTTCCATCACTTGGATGAGTCTGGACTTCAGAGCCTCCATTTGAAGGAGAAGATTGGTACAGATGAACTGCAAGATCCTTTACAACCCTGAGATCTTCCCACAGTATCTGCACCGTTTCAGGTAGCCCAAGTATAAACCTTATCACAGCAGCTATCACGAGGTAAATAATTCTCAGTTTTGTGTCTGCTGCTCCCATGGATTGGAGCACTGTGGGGGGCAGGAACAGTGTTGTATCTCTTCTCTTTGTCGTGAGCCTTTTGGTTTCAAATGACAATTACTAAACTAACTTAAGCAGAAAAGGAAATTAGTATTCATTCCTGGAACTAACAAGTCCGGAGGGTTGATCTTTTTCAGGTGTAGTTGGATCTAGTGTCCAAATCATGGTACCCAGAATCTGTCTTCTCAGCTCTCCTTTTGTTCCTGTTGTCCTCTGACCACCACAGGCTCACATTCTCACTGCTTCAGCCTCCCTTGTGGAGAGATCTTCATCTTCTCAGTAGTTCCAGAGAAGTCCCAGGATTATTTTCCTTTGAGTTCCATGCAAGCACTGCAGCCAGGGGCTTAGGACTTGCCAGGTACACTCCTGCACCTGTGGTTGGTGGTGGCCTGGTGCAAGGCTAGCCCCTCCTGAAGAAGCCACATGAACCAAGAGTAGGCAGCTGGTGGTTTCTCAAAGGGCAATCAAGATGTTGTCACCAGGAAAGGGGGAAATGGATTCTAAGTAAGGAAGTAACAGCTATACCTCCATTTGTAGCCCCAGCACCTTGTACTCTGCCTGGCATCAACTGGCTAGGAACTCAGTATAGCTTATATAATAGAATGAAGAAGGGTCAAGACAAACTGTCACCTCCACTACCCTTCCCCCCCCACAGAGAAAAACTTAAATCTCACCCTATTTGGATTACCCAGGCGTACTCCTGATGCATGTTTTCTATGATTGTAAATTCTGGTTCCCACGGTTTTCAAATAATTACCGTAATCTCAGGTACTAATAGAAATCTGAAGCTATTTTTATTAAGTCATTAGCCTCTTTAGCCTTTATTACACATTAGTTTTCTCAGAGTCAAGTGAGAACTTCTACTGAATTAATGTAAACAAGCATAACCATTGTGACTCTCACTTACAATCCCCGCACTATCATTAACTGATTTATACTTGGTCTTTTTTGGGGGTGGGGGGGACAGAGTCTCACTCTGTTGCCCAGGCTAGAGTGCTGTGGCATCAGCCTAGATCACGGCAACCTCAAACTCCTGGGCTCAAGTGATCTTTCTGCTTCAGCCTCCTGAGTAGCTGGGACTACAGGCATGTGCCACCATGCCCGGCTAATTTTTTCTATATATATTTTTTAGTTGGCCAATTAATTTCTTTCTATTTTTAGTAGAGACGGGGTCTTGCTCTTGCTCAGGCTCGTTTTGAACTCCTGACCTTGAGCCCTCTGCCCGCCTTGGCCTCCCAGAGTGCTAAGATTATAGGCATGAGCCACTGCGCCCGCCTGGCCTATACTTTGTCTTTCAAAGACTGTTGGAACACTTCTTTCTATAGTCTGTGGGAAATAGTTCAACTCAAATATTGACTACTTTACTTAATGACTGCAAAACTTTTGCTAGAAAAGCAAAGCAAAGAGTAGTAGGAATTCTACTACTCACCACTCTGCTTTAATACATGCAGGATGCAGGGTTTTTTTGGCTTCTTAGTCATTGGACTTCCATATTATGATTTTTAAAAATCTAACACAAGCACGGGTAAAACAATTCAAATAGTACAAAAGAGTATGTAATGAGCAGTAATTCTTCCTTCTAGTCCTGATCTCGCTTCCTGGAGGTAACCATACTAATTGTTCTTATGTATTAATGTCTTTCCAGAGATATGCAATGCAAATATAAGCAAATGTATAACTACTTATCTGCATAGCTTCCCTTTTCCTTTTTACACAAATGGTAAGGTCAATGTAGCTTTACACACTTGTTTTTTTCATTCAGCAATGTCTCAGAGGGAGTTAGTTCCCTATTAGAAAAGATAGCTCCACCTTGTTCTTTTTAATGGCTGCATAGTATTACAATATAGGGATATACAATAATTTTTTAATCACTTTTCTACTGATGGAGATGTAAGTTGTCACAATCTTCTCTATCTCAGCAATGAGAACTTGCTATTTCAGTTGACACAAAGCTTTTGCCTTTTATTAAAAGACATCACTGATGAACTTCCCAAAGAATAAACAAAAATAACAAAAAAATTCAAAACCACAGCATTGACAAGGTACCATTTTGTGGTCCCAGATAAAGTTCTAAAAGCCTTAGTTTTCCTGGATAATGGTCCCTCTGCCCTCACACCTTTATACCTACTCCTGCTGGATGGTAAGCGGGGGTGGGGGTTATTATATTCTTGTCTTTGATCATCACCAACCTCAAGTCCTGGAACCCTCCTATGCCTCAGGGTAGACCCGGAAGCTCTAGATCTAACTGGATTGAACTGAGATGCTCTCCCAGGCACCCAGCTGACCTGTGGCGTGACACTCATGAGTTGTGTATCAAGTGATTGGCTGTGGGAGTGGGGCAGGCCTGGGCAGACTTTCAGAACAGTGGCTACGGAAGAGTCATCCAAGTGGAACCACTTCCAGAGTTGGGAGCCAGGTTCTGACCTCACGGCACACTGGTCTTCTCTCGGGAGGGGAAGTTTGGAAGCTGTCACCTCAATCACAAAAGCAGCTTAGATCTGGGGGGCCTTTGACATCTTCTTGGGTATGCGCTGAGAGGCATTCCTCTGCTAAATGATTTATATACTTCACAGTGGAGTCACAGCATATGCACATTTAACTTGCAAAAATTCTACCATGCGTCCTTAGCAAAAAGAGGAAAAGAATTCAATAAAGTAAAGGATGGCTCGCTAGTCTATCTGATGACTATGCAGTGGGTATAGTCGTGCCTGAAACAGTAATGCTTGTTTGCTGAAGCCTTTGGAAATATCGTGCAAATGACTATAAGGGTTTGCTCCAGAAAGTGAAGCCATTGTGTCTGGTGGCAGGTATGAGAGTAGCCATAGAGGAAAGTGAGGAATTCATTGAGGATAATTAATGAAGAGTTAGGGAATCTAGGAAAATTATCTTCAGTATTGACCACACCAAACTATGTATTTGGAATTGTCCTTTGTTTTGCAATTAAAGGATTTTAAAGGTCACTGTTGACTACATATGTATGAATTCACCCTTATAAGCTGACTTTTAAACTTAATCCACATCAGATATGACCCCCACTGTATCTCACCTGAACTTCCCTGAGGCTCCCAGAGGTGAAGTAGCATGCCAGAATTCACTAGCCCATAAATAAATGGCAGAGCCAGAATTCAAATCTATGCCATCAACAAGGCCTAAATGCATAACCACTGCTCTTTATGGCATCATTTATAACTCTATCACCTACACAACTGGGAGTATGAGTATGACTCTGAGGTGACTAACCTACTAGCTTGCCCGAAGACTTAGGTATTTTCTAGGAGTTTCAGTTTTAAAACCAAGGCAGTCCCAGGCAAATGGTGATGGTTGGTCAACCTATTTGAGGTTTTAAAGGCTCTGAGCCACACTATGTGACCATCCTATTTCATTAATCTTTCCATTCTGAATCCTTCCTCTGATATTCTATGACTGGATCTTGTCCTGAGTTATAGGCCTGGCAATAATGCCTTGAAGGTTAAATAGTATCTTGGGATAAAGCAAGTCTATGAGACCTAAGACAAGTCTTAGGAAAGATTAATGCAATGGCCTTTTAGCTCTCTGTTTGAGTCTTTGCTGAAGTCCTGAGCTCTCTATTAGGATCAGTACTTAGATCATGAAAGTAATCAATGGCTGATTCATGTGCTTTATAAACCCATCTTCATGATTTGCTGGAGGTTGTGAATTGTAACAAGGTGAATGAAGCCAGTGAGAAAGAGTTGTGCTGCAATAGCTTTCCCCATGAGAGGAGAAACTGAAGCAATGAGAAATGAGATGTAGACCAGAAGTTCTCCAAAGAAGTTATACAAATGGCCAATAAGCACATGAAAAGATATTCAACATCATTTGCCATCAGGGAATTGCAAAGCAAAACCATGAGATACCACTTCACCCTCACTGGGATGACTCTCATGAAAAAGACAGACAGTAACTGGGAGTGAGAATGGAGAAACTGGAACCCTCATATATTGCTGATGAGATTGTAAAGTGGTGCAGCCACTTTGGGAAGCAGTTTTGTGGTTTCTTAAATAGTTAAACCTCAAGTTAACATATGACCCAGCAATTCCACTCCTCAGTGTATACCCAAAAGTAATGGAAACACATATCCACACAAAAATTTGTACATGTGTGTTCACAGAAGCACTATTCACAACAGTCAAAAGGTGGAAACAACCTAAATGTTCATCAATAATAGATAAATAGAATGCGGTATATCCATACAATGGAATATTTATATAAAACATAAAAATATTTTTATAAAATATTCCATAAAAAGAGATAAATATTGATACATGCTACAACCGGATGAACCTTGAAATATTATGCTAAGTGGAAGAAGCCAGTAACAAAGGCTACATATTGTATGACTCTAGGTGTATGAAGTATCCAGAAAAGACAAATCTATAGAGAGAAAGTAGATTAGTGGTTACCAGAGGCTGGAGAATGGGGGAATTATAAGGTGATAGTCAAGGAGTGCAGGGTTTTTGGGGGGAAGATAATAAAAATATTCTAAATTTGATTTTGATGAGGGATGCACAACTCTGAATACCCATTGAACTGTACACTTCAAATGGCTGAATTTTATGGTATGTGAATTATATCTTAAAGGTATAAAAGAAAGATTGAGAGAGAAAAAGGAAAAGAATGAAGATTGTTCTGATTCTTGCTTCTGTCTCCTAGCATAGCCAAGACCACAAACCTGCTGACTCAACAAACTTACATGACATTCAAGTTCAGCAAGTCACCATGTCATCAGCCATCTCCATGTCACCTAGGGAAGTGCCAGAGTTTTAAAGTCCCTCTTACTACACTCTGATGCCTGTTTTTTCATGGAAGTCAAGCTCCTTTCTTTGGACTCAACTGATAGGACATTTCTGATTATTCAACCTGGACAGGGCTCAAGGTATTACTGCAAAAGCACTATCTCCAATAAAGAGTTTGCTAAGCTCTAAATTGACATGATGAATATGCTTTCACAGACTCATTAAAGCTACTTAAAAAAATTGTTTTTAAAGTTCACCAGATGAACATGCATAGATGCAACTAATAAATACAAATGCCCATTCCTAATAAGCGCTCTATCTGGAAACATAGTTCAGGAGCTAGGAGTTAGTTTTAATTATTGGAAGTATTTTGGGGAAAAATCATAAAACAATTTATTTTAAATCATTAAAAAAGGCTCTATTCTGTATAACCATTTAAGCTCCTTTTTTCACTTATGCAGAGTAACTTTTTTACTATTATAATAACTCCACATTAATGAACATTTTATTCTATTTAATACGTTTTTAAAAATATTGCATGCTCAGGCATGGACTCTGAAATTTACTTAGGTGCTTAACATTTTTGAGGCTCATTTTCTCTTCTGTAAAACGGAAATAACAATATCACCAGCTGCATAGTTGTTATGAAGGTTAAATTGGTTAATATATGTAAAGCCTTTAGAATAGTGTCAAGTGCTATGTGCATCAGTTTTGTTTTTGTTTTTGTTTTTGTTTTTGAGACAGAGTCTCACTTTGTTGCCCTGGCTAGAGTGAGTGCTATGGCATCAGCCTTGCTCACAGCAACCTCAAACTCCTGGGCTCAAGCAATCCTGCTCCCTCAGCCTCCCAAGTAGCTGGGACTACAGGCATGTCCCACCATGCCAAGCTAATTTTTTGTATATATATTTTTAGTTGGTCAATTAATTTCTTTCTATTTTTATAGTAAGACGGGGTCTCGCTCAGGCTGGTTTCAAACTCCAGACCTCGAGCAATCCGCCTGCCTCAGCCTCCCAGAGTGCTAGGATTATATGCATCAGTTTTATTGTCTTGACTTGGCCAACTAGGCATTGGACCTAAAACAACAAATTAATCTGGACAACTCCACATCACTTTGTTGTACCACCTCGGGAATTTTTGTTTATAAAAGAATCCAAGCATTAAACCTAGGTTAAACTGGTGCTTTCTCAGCACAATTTTATGAATAAGAAAGGTGGTCATGGCAAAGCAGCCTAAGGAAGGAATGGATACTAATTAAGGCTAAGTTTGAGAATATTTTTAGGCAGAGAAAAGTTTACGGAATTCCACAGATAATTTTTTTTCCAAATTTATTTGAAAACAGCATTATGTTCAGTATAAGAGACTCTCATACCTCCATCATTTCTCTGGAATGTTTTTGTATCTTGTGTGAATCTGCTAACCAAGTCAGCATCATCCAGCTTGTAATGGGACAAATGAGTTAAATACTTCCTAGTAGAATAGCTTTTTAAGGTTGAGATGTAATCATTTCACAACTCCTGTTACACACAAGTGCTTTTCTTGGTGATGCAAGTCCATACATGTTCAACTTATCAGCATTTTATTTACAGTTCTACTAAAAACCATTCCCAAATTGGCTGACTCATTTTGGCAGGGACGAAATTTTCACATACCAACATGAACAGAGAAGTGGGTTGTTTGAGTATGGATGGAAGCATTTCATAATTGATTGAGGCAGGAGTGCCAGAACCTCATTTTGCTCAGGCCCACTGTGCACTTCGTGATGCATTGATACTTCAGGAAAGAATGAATACTGTTGGTATCACAACTCCAACAAGTGTTCTCACTCTTCTTCTGTCTATTCTATAAGGTCCACTCATACTGAATGTAGGGCGAGCCGGTTGTTCATGACACAAGTGTGAAATAATACCATTTCTTTCAGCTACTTAAAAAATATGGAACTATCTTTGGTTCATAACTCAGAATAGGTGAGGGTGGTGAATTTCTTTCCGGAAAGAAAGGAAAAAAAAATTCAATGTTCTAACCCCCACGTTTGAGAAAACCGGCCATCCTTCTGAAAGAACCATGCAGATACCATTGCAAGGAAGGCAGGTGCAGTGAGAACTGAGACAGCAGCCGGTTCAGGAGGAGTACGTTGCTGAGCGATGCAATGGGGTCGAGGTACGTTGAGCAGATGAGGAGCGTGAGCTGATGCGTGCTGACCTTCGAAGAATGTCCCGAGGGGAGCAGAAGGGCCTGCCTCAGGGCCCTCTGACTAGAACTGAAGTGGTGTTGTTTCAGACCACTCAGGGCCAGCAGGTGGGGTGAAGTTGAGCATCACCCTGGTTGGAATCCCGGCTGAGCCCCTTCATAAAAGGGCTGGGCAAACCCAGGAAAGTTAGGCAGATACTCAGGGTTGTTTGTTTCACGTGTACAAAAGACGGAAGGACATTCTATTTTACTTGCAATGATGTATATCATATTAGTTATCTATTGTGGCATTAGAAATGTAGCAGTTTAAAATGACAAGCATTTATAGTCTCAGTTTCTGAAGGCCAGGGTTCCAGGCATGGCTTGGCGCCGGGTGTTCCTGCCTCGAGTTTTCTCACGAGGCTGTAGTCAAGGCGTCAGTCTGGACTGTGGTTCCATCCTGAGGTTTGGCTGAGGGAGGGTCCGCTTCCAAGCTCACGTGTGTGGCTGTTGGCAGGCCTCGGGTTGTCACTGGCTGTTGGCTGGAAGACTGCCAGTTCCTTCCCAGGTGGACGTCCCAGGGCATCTCACAGCATGGCAGCTGGCTGTCCTCAGAGACAGCCAGGGAGAGAGCCGGAGAAAGTGAGGAAGATGGAAGTCGTTTTTTCGTGACCTAATCTCAAAGTGACATCCCATTACTTTTGCCTTATTATAGTCCCTAGAAGCCAGTTATTAGTCCAGCCCACTCTCAAGGGGAGAGGAGGACACAGCAGGAAGTGGGGACAACATGGGCCATCTCAGAGGCTGTTTGCTATATATACAAGTACATCCCTTTCCTGACCTGTTTACCTAGCACTGATTCTAGAAAGGGTCTGTAGCCTCATGCGAAATTAAATATTAACCGTTCCTGGAGGCAGTCACCTCTGTCCAAGGATTAAGGACAGCTGAATTTGGCATTTTTAACGCACCACCTTTGTCCAGGCACAGTGGCTTATGCCTGTAATCCTAGCACTCTGGGAGGCCGAGGTGGGAAGATCACTTGAGGTCAGGAGTTTGAGATCAGCCTGGGCAAGAGCGAGGCCCTTGAATCTATTGCCCCTGCCCTGGCATCAACCACTTTTTAAGGAATCCTGATTCCTTCTATTGGAGAATGATATTTAGAAACCAGTATCTGGGTACCAGATGTGCTCATTGCTACTGGAACTTCCAGTAATGTCATTGCATTTAGACCCTCTTAGTGGACAGGGCTAGGGAATACAAACATGTATACTAACACATTCATATACACACATCTACATCTACCTATATGTATGTGTATTAAAATCCTATGAGTTCATACTGATACCTCTATTTGCAATCCATTTCTACCATGTTCATTCAACTCCCCTCCCCACTTATTTGTAATTTCTTCCACTAACAGGTAGAAAAATGGCTGTTTTTACTAGAAATATATTTACCTATTTGTTCAAAACACACATATAAAACTGTTTCAGAAGTACTAACCCATTACCCTGTAAGAAATGAATTTACTAACAAAAGAATATTATACTTGTGTTCCATTCTTTTTCTCTTTAGTCTTACAGAAGCCATTCAAAATACTATTTTCTAAAGTAAGTTAGTTCTTTTCTTTACCATTCTCTTCAGTATGGTTATGTTATTCATTTATAATATATTTATGTTAATTTTTTTTACCATTTGTATTTCATTTTGGATCCCCCCCCAACCTACTACCTTTTTTAAAGTTCACATTCAGTAAAATTTCCTGTTTGTAGCATACAGTTTTGTAAGTTTGACAAATGCATAGAGTCAAGAATCTACCTCCACAGTTGTGATTCAGAACAGTCCAAACAGTTCTATTACCCCCCAAATTTCCTCCTGCTGCATCTTAAATATCAAACCCTACTGCCACCCTCAATCCCTGACAACCACTGATCTGTGTTCTTATCCCTGTAGTTTTGCTATAAATGTCATGTAAATGGTATCATGCAATATGTAGCCTTTGGGGTCTGGCTTTTTTCAGCCAGCAAATTGCTTTTAAGATTCTGTCATGATGATGTGTGAATCAGTAGTTGGTTCCCTTATATTGTTGAGTAGTATTCCATCATATAGATGTTCCACCTTTTACTTAACCATTCCTCATTGAAGGGCATCTGAACTCTTTCCAGTTTGGGGTGATTATGAATACAGCTGCTATAAACATTTACATATAAGTTTTTATGAGAACATTAGTTTTAATTTCTCCTACGAAGAACTCAAGGAATAGGATTGCTAGATCATAGGGTAAGTATATATGGTCATATGTGTATGGTGGTATACATTTTTTAAATAACAATTTTGTTGAAATATTTATATACTATAAAATGTACAATTTGATGTTATTAGAATAGTTGGGCAGCCATTACCAGTATCTAATTTAGGACATTTTCATTGCCCCACAAAGAAACTTCATACCCTTTATCAGTCACTTTCATTCCCCTTCCTCCAGCCCCTGGCCACCACTAAGCTATTTTCTGTCTCCATGGATTTGTCTATTCTGGATATTTTGTATAAGAGGAATCATAAGATACGTCATCTTTTGTAACTGGCTTCTTTCACTTAGCATTGTTTTCAAGGTTCATCCACATTGTAGCAGGTACCAATATGTGATTCTTTTTACAACCAAATAATATTCCATTATATAAATGTATCATACTTAGCAGTCAATGGACATTTAGACTGTTTCCAGTTTCTGGCAATTAAGAGCAATGTTGGTATGAAATTTATGTACAAGTTTTTATATGGACGTTTGTTTTCATTTCTGTTGAGTATACCTAGAAGAGGAGCCTGGTTATCTGCTGACTATTTGAGGAAGTGCTAGACTGATTTCTAAAGTGACTGCACGATTTTACAATCCCACCAGCAATGAATGAGGGTTCCAATTTCCCCATATTCTTGCCAACACTTTTTAGTGTTTGTCTTTTTTATTATAGCCATCTTAATGGCTATAAAGTAGTACCCTCCTGTGGTTTGGTGATATCCTTTTGGTTAAAAAAAAGAAAGGGAAACCACGGAATTAGAATCAAGAACCACCAACTTTGAATGCCATCCTATCAGTTAACCCTCTTTTCCTCAAACCCCAGTATTCAAATTAAGAAAAAGAGGGTGATTTCTGAGTAGAGGGTTTTTTAAATTTTTAGGCATTATATAAAAATATTTTCTGCTGCTTTAAAACAGCATATATACCAAATTAAAGGGTTTTTTTAAATTGATGAAATTAATTTTTCTCTTGGGGTGATGGTGAGAGGAAGCCTAGTCTGGGAACCCCAGTACAATATGTAACATTGCATCTGTCCAAAACCACTCAAGTTCTAAACAACTGAATAATAAATAAAATGTGGTATAGAATCCATTTTTAAATGGTAAACTTTCTAAGGTTAGTCTTAGAGTAGGAAAATATACTCCAGAGGGTTATTCCTACAAGTGCCAAAGCAGCCCTCATGTCTTTGCCTGTGGAAACTAAGAATTCTTCAGTCGAAGAATTGGGCCCCAGAGTCCACCATTGCTCTTGTTCTGGTGACAAAATGGAAGAACTAATCCTTGATTTCCAAGTAGGCTGCCACCTAACTGTCCTAAACCACAGAGTCAGGGCTAAAGTCGAAAGGGCACATTGAACATATTCAGAATAGAGTTTTTCCAAGGTCAGCCCTACATTAACTTTAGAGATCATGGCTACAGATTAAGTGGATATGATTTCCCTGTTTGTCAGACAATTTGTTTTCTGGTCATGATGACTGGACATCAGAATTTCATTAGCAATTAACATGGACTCTGTGTGCTAAAGGAAAACATTTTAACACATTTTGGATATTATACAGAACCAAGAGTTCAGTGTCCAAAGTACCTGGCAGTTGAAGTATGTTCCTTTTTAAAGCTACAGAGCAAAATAATCTCTGACATATTTCTCATTGTTTTTTGCAAAATAGAACACCTCTATAGAAGTCATTACTAAGAGTCTAGTTGACAACTGAAGTAATTAATTGGATATAGATTATTGTGATGTCAAATGGAGCATTTATCATTTGAAATAAAATAATAGAAATAAGAAGAATTGAAGAAAAGTTAGAGGCAGAAATATCTGCATACAGAATATCATTAAAATCACACATTAAAGGAAACAGATTTAATAATGTTCTACAATAAACTGTTGCTTAATATAAACTGTAATAAATAATATAGGCTATAATAATTGGCAAATCTGAGGCTAGCTAAAAGCTACTTGCATGGTAACCAGAAAATTTGACCAAATTTTCATATTTTGAAGAATATATATTTTTTTGAGACAGAGTCTCACTCTGTTGCCCTGAGTAGAATGCCATGGCGTCAGCCTAGCTCACACCAATCTAAAACTCCTGCATTCAAGCGGTCCTCCTGCCTCAGCCTCCTGAGTAGGTGGGACGACAGGCACACATTATGACACCCAGCTAATTTTTATATTTTTAGTAGAGATAGGGTCTCACTCTTGCTCAGGCTGGTCTCCAACTCCTAAGCTCAAGCAACCCTCCCACCTCGGCCTACCAAAGTGCTAGTATTACAGGAGTGAGCCACCTCACCTGGCCAGCATTTTCAAATTTGGGGAGGATTCAAGTCATTTCTATTTTATATTTTCAAATATATATAATAAGCCTAGAGGTTATAATAATGTTTTCCATCCACCTTGAAACCCTAAGTTGTCATAAAAGTAAAGGCAATTCTAGATTATCACTCTTGATTCAATATAGCTCTGTAGGTTTATTGAGCGTTGCTCAGCAGCGTGCTAGGAACTTCACACATATCCCTTCATGCAGTTTTCACAGTGGTCCAAAAAGGTAGTTATTAAATAAACCAGTTCCAAGGGATGACACTCGATTCAAATTATCTTAGTCAAAGTAAGTGGTTGTATTTATCGGACGGTTATCGGGGTAACTTGCAGGATCACAAGAAAAACCTTAAGAAGCCAAGAATTTCTGGGAAACTTGAGGCAGAGACTAGGCATTTGATACCACTATGTCATTCCCAACCCTCCCAGCAAGCACAGCTATTTGTCATTCCCTAAGACTTCTCCATGTGGGAGAAGATGGGACCTGCTAGCATCTCTGGTTTTATATACAGCATTAACACTTCCTAACTGAGAAGGGAGGGGGCTCCTTTCACAGGTCTAATGGAAAAGTCCTACGAAAAGATCTGAAGTGGTCCTGGGGCTGCCAAGGATTCTGCTCTCCCGAGTTCCTGCCCACCCTTAAGGTAGAAAAGAAGGCAACTGTGAGACCAACAAAAAGATGTGAACGTGGGTGTCCTGACTCCAAGCCTAGGATGCTTTTGGTATGTACTGCACATAGCTCTTCCAGGGAGCTGGCTCACCCTGTGTCGTCACTCAGAGAGCTGGTGAAAGACCATATACGGTCAGGGCCCCGTCCAGGCAGGCCACGCTTACAGGCGACTCAGCCTTCCACCCCTGCACCCTCAACCTGCCTTTGATTCCATTCCCCAGGTCACCGGCTGTCAACATGTGGTCTGAATTATGTTTGTGAGGAAAAAACTAGGGAATCTAGTTTCATTAAAGTAAATAACTAATAAAGTTTTAAAAAGTAACCAAGTATATCTCCAAATACATTGCATTCCTCCAAAACAAAAATGATAGAAGAGGAGTAGGGTGGGAACTTCCATTTATAATTTCATAAGAATTACTTTAATGTACGCATGAGATCTAAGAAACCTGAATAGATGCCAGGAGATCTATTGTAATAGAAAGGAAACTTGGTCTTTTATATCAATTCTTCCCAAATTAATGTAGAGTTTATTTATTAACAATTTCAATCAGTAGCCGTATATTACTTTAGAGGTCAGGTCAGGGGGGCTTTGTAAATAATCCAGTAATTAGTCTGGAAGGGCATATGGGCAAAAAAGTGCCAGATTATACGGTTGAGCTGCTTCTCACATGGACTCCATGGTGGACAGTAGCAAGGATTTATCACTCAACAATTGCTAGGGGCAGCCCTGCCTGCTAACATTGCATGTCATAGAGGAAGCCCCACAAACCAATAGAAGAATGGATTCATTACTCAATGAATAGTGTTAGAAAAAAAGGGCATGGTATGACTATATTTTTAAAGTATTAACTGATTTTCACACCAAATATTCTCCCATCCTGGACCCTCCATCATTCAAGCAAAGCTATTCTGGGCTCAGGCTGGAAAATAGAAAATATTATATAACTAAAATCTTCTAGTTTTGTTGTCCTAAAGCCTAAAGCCCTTAGAGAAAGGGAAAGAAAGAACTCTGACCAAACAAAGCATTTGGGCGAGAAATCACCCAGGCCTAATGAAAAGCCCTCCACTAGAATTAGAGCTAAGTGACCTTGCAGAGGAATTCCGGGGGTGGCATTGGGGAATGTGTGTTTTTACAAGCACGCCAGGGGATTTTTGTGCACACTGAAGTTAGAAAATTCGTGGGCTAAATTAGTGGCTCCCCGCCAGGCTGCACAGTTGAATCACCTGAGAATTTAGCTTTCTGCTGCTAGTCCCACCCCAGAGATCTATAGATTGGGAGTGGGGAGGAAGCCTAGACAGTCAATTTTTTTTTGTTTTAACCTTTCCAGGTGATTTTAATAATTAGTCAATTTTGAGAACTCTTGGTAAAGTTTATTTCCTTCCCCATAACCCTTTCAGACATTATACCACTGTAAAACATGACAAATGAACTTTTCTTTTTTGAGAGAGAAAACTTTTTTCCCCATAACCCTTTCAGACATTGTACCACTGTAAAACAAGACAAATGAACTTTTTCTCATTTTGTTGTCCAGGCTAGAGTGAGCGCCATGGAGTCAGCCTAGCTCACAGCAACCTCAAACTCCTGGGCTCAAGCGATCCTGCTGCCTCAGCCTCCTGAGTAGCTGGGACTACAGGCAAGCACCACCATGCCCAGCTAATTTTTTCTATATATATTAGTTGGCCAATTAATTTCTTTCTATTTTTATAGTAGAGACGGGGTCTCGCTCTTGCTCAGGCTGGTTTAGAACTCCTGACCT